>PVKS010034890.1:0-2500 GCA_004027875.1 Aplodontia rufa
GCAAGGATGCGGTTTTGAACCCCAGCACCACGTACACAACAAAGAGTCTCAGCAATGAAGGCCACGTGAAAAACTAAACCAAATTTATTCTGTCTCTCTCTCTCTCTCTCACTGTCCCATTCTCTTAAAAATACGTAAATATTTGATTTCAACCAAACTGAGAATACATTGTAACTTTGCTTTCCTGGCTTTCAGGGAAGCAAACACCTTCTGTTAGTGTCTTATTGCTGTGGTGGCGAAGTAGCAGCAACTAGCAGCTGAAAGCAATACAATATGTCACCTTACACCCCGCACAGGGAAGAGGCCTTGGCCTGCGGTGGGTGGGGCAGGGTTGCCCTGGTCCTGGAGGTGGCGGGCAGAGCCCACCCCCCAGCTCTTCCAGCTGCAGAGGCCCCTCATGGCTCTGACCACGGGTCTTGTCGTTTCTTCTCTGGCCTCCTGCCCCCTCTTGTAAGCACCTGTGGGCTGACATCAGGTCACCAGGTGACCCAGGGTCATCCCCCCAGCTCAGGACTCTTGACCTGGTCCCATCTGTGCAGCCCCGTTCTGCATGTAAGGTACCGTGTTCACCATCCCACGGTCAGGATGTGAGCATCTTGGGAAGCCAGGATTCAGCCACCACACCCACTTGGGACCCTGGGGCCTACTCTCAGGCAGGGAGGCCCACTGGAGGCAAGGTGGCCTTGGACCTCCACATGGGATGCCATTGCCTTCTTTAATGTGGTGTCCACTCCAGGACATCTCCATTTTTGGATCCTGCTGTGCCATGAGAGAAACAGGGCAGGAGTGGGAGTGGCTACTTTCCAGTGGCCCAGCCAGGGTCCTTTGTTCTTCAAAAGAGGATCTGGGCTCCTGGGAGCTGACCTTGCCTCCTCTTGGCCTTGACCCTGGCATGGCAGGACACCAGTGAGTGGGAAGGAAAGGGCTGGGGCCTGGAGGCTGCAGCCCCCTTCCTGAGTGGCATTGGAAGCAGCCTCAAAGCCCCGGGTCCCCAGGGGACACAGGCACAGAGAGTACAAGCATCCCAGGGAACTCCCAGGGGGGCAGGGACCAGGAGACGCACACCCCATGAGCCCAGATTCTGCGCTGACCACTGAGCAGTGAAGGGCTAGGAGCCAGGCAGAGGGCCCTGTGGGGAGGCCCACGAGGTGCCCAGCTCTGGAGCAGTCATGTGGTTCTGAAAGCTGTCTCTGAACTGCTGACTTAGTCTTGGTGTGCTAATGGCACACTAAGTGGCATTTAAAGTGACCTCCAAGTGAGGTCCCCTGACCTGCAGCGGCAGCCGGGGTGCGGCCACCCTCAGAGGAGGCTGCTGATGGGCATAAAGTCAGAGAAACTCTGCCCAAGACACAGGGAACCGCAGCCCAGCTAGGAGAGCTTGACAGCAAGTGGAGGGGAGGCCAGGTGAGACTGAGACTGTCCCTGGGGACCTGGCAGTAACCTGTTCTCTCTGTGTGTGCTTTAGTGTTCCCAGTAACATGTTCTTTTAAATCACTTAAAAGTTTCTGAAATCCCCTCCCCACCATGAAAAACAAAGTCCCAGACTACGGACCAGGTCTTCTGCCTCCTAGAGGCAGAGGCCACAGACTCCAGGTCCAGGAGCCCACAGAGGATATTCAGGGTATGTGGTACCTGAATTTGTTGACAGCATTTGAAAAATCAAAAGATAACTTCCAGGTTTCTGGCTTCTTTTGAGAAACTGGGAGATGGCCAGCGCCCCACATGGCTGCAGCCGCTGGAGCAGAGTGGAGGCTGCTCCTGGGTCCTCTAGCGCCCTCCAGCAAGCTGTGCAGCCCTTCGGCAGGGGAGGCCAGTGAGAAGGCAGCATTCAACCTCCATTCCAGCCTGCACACGTGCCTCCTGGACTCAAAGCTGGCACCTGGCGTACAGGGGCAGGGTTGATCCAACAGGGTTCCTGTCTGCAGGGAGCAGGCCAAGAAGCGGGGAGGGGACCTGTAGCGCACAGTGACTCAGACATGCAAGAGGAAGAGCTCACACTGGCACACCCAGATACCGCTGGCAGGTGCATCCACAGCCCTGCAATGTAACCCAGCAACGTCCCTAGGCAGAACATGTGCCCAGCCAGCAGCCCAGTAACCCAGCCTGGGTGCTCCTCAAGAGAAAGGAAACCATGACCACATGCTGGCTGGCACCCGAGGCTCCTGGCAGCTTTATCCATCACAGCCCCAAAGGGAAACAAGAAGTGGCCACCAGCGCCAGCAGTGTGGGTACTCACAGAGGTGGCTTAAGGAAGCCTGCAGCCAGGGCGCCTGCACCACTTTCACCTGACACACCACAAACCCAGGTCAGTTTCAGTTTAGGTGAATCTCATCCGTGCCCCAAGGAGCAGGGGGGGGGGGCTGCCCTGCAGGTGGAGCAGGCTGGAGGACCCTCAGAGGCTCTTGCTCCAGGTGCAGGTCTTGGGGTACATTCATGTGTGGAGACCCGAAATGGCTCGCGTTCACCTGGTGTCAGCAGTGTGCTGAGCAGGCAGTTCACA
>PVKS010034890.1:5000-20537 GCA_004027875.1 Aplodontia rufa
CTGGTGTCTCTGTGAGAAGAGAATCTTAGGACATAGAGACCCCCCCAGAGGGAAGGTCACATGAGGACACAGGGAGAAGGAGACAGGCTTAGGAGACTCTGAACTGGCCCACGCCAATGGCTTCCAGCCTCCAGAACCCTGCAAGAGTAAATGTTATTGGGTGTCAATGGATGTGGTGGTGCACGCCTGTGATCCCAACAACTCTGGAGGCTGAGGCAGGAGGATCGCAAGTTCAAGGCCAGCCTCAGCAACTTAGGGAGGCCCTGAGCAACTTGACAAGACTCTGCCTCAAAATAAAAAAAAAAAAATAAGAAGGGTTGGGGATGTGGCTTAAGCACCCACAGGTTTAATCCCAGTACCAAGAAAAAAAAAAACGAGACAGCAGTGGGGACTGAGTTTCCCTCCTGGATGTGGAGAAGGTCATAGGCCCATCGTTAAAGATGGCAGATGGGCAAGTGCATGCCAGGCTCAGATCCAGGCAAGGGGACTTAGGGCCCCCCTCCCTCAAGGTGTTGCCTGAGACAGTTTCTCGCACACACACAGCAAGGAGCAAATGACTCTCTGCCTCGTTTCATTCACTGTCAGTGAAGGCAAGGAGAGCCTCACAGCACCAGCCGGGACTAAAGGAGAGAAGAGTTTGAATCCTGCACCAGTGCACCCCTAAAGAATGGACACCAAGACGTTTGCACGTACAGCCCTTGACACCTGTCCAAGCCCACCTGTGGGAGGGAAGGAGAGGACTCACTCTACCCGGTGAACGCAGTCCCAGGGCCCCAGTGCTGCGTGCCCACGCATTTGGACATTCTTTAAAGAAATCTATGTAAATTTTAAATTAAACACATAAATACTCTGTTAAAAAATAAAGAGCATCATGGATAAAGCATTAGCTTTAATAGCTTCCTCTGAACACCCCGAAACCCGACCCTCCCCCCTTATAGAAAACACCTCTGTCAGACTGGTGCATACCCTTCCACACCTTTTCCCAAGCTTTTGCATGTACTGATATGAACCTGCTGAAAATACAGAACATTGCTGGGCACAGTGGCGCACGCCTGGGATCCCAGCGACTTGGGAGGCTAAGGCACGAGGATCACATGTTTGAGGCCAGCCTCAGCAACTTAGTGAAATCCTGTCTCAAACTAAAAATAAAAACTAAAAAGACCTGGAGATGTACTTCAGCAAGAGAGTGGGAGAGTGTCCCTGGTGAACTTAGAACTAAAAAAAAAATTAAATCAATGAAAATACAGAATATGATTTGGTATTTTTTGAATATTAATAACACCAGAGACTTTTTTCCATTAGCAGTGTGTTTCAGCAACTTGGCCATGCAGCAACATACACATCTACTTCCTGCTTTCTAACTTTTGCCTGGAAAATCCTTAGGATAAAGAGCACCCAGTTTATTTTCTACTTCCACACTAAAGAGTAGAGCTGCTGGGACTCAGCCCACTGCTCTGCACCCTGGTGAGTTCCTGACCAAGTTCCTGACCTTTGGCACAACCCAGAGAGCTTACCTCTAAGAAGGAGGAATACCATGGCCTCACAAAGCTGCTGTCAGGGTGGAATGAGAACCCAGGTACACCAGGGCATTTCCACACACTGGTAATCTCTTTTGTACCTTCTAATCTTGCTAGGAAGCAAACCAGATCTGATCCTGTCTTGGAGCCGAAGAAAAAAGCCCGAGCTCAGAATGAAGTAACATCCTGAGGTCCCCAGCCAGCAAGTGGCCGAGCAGGCCTGCTTCCCCAGGCTCATAATCTGCCACTGACCCAAAAAACACTTCCTATTCCTACTCAACCCCATCAAGAAATGCAAATCAGATTCATCAGATGAGCCAAAAAGAAAAATAGAAACAAAACAGACAACAATAAGACTAAGGTGGAGAGGAGGGGTAGAAGGTAAACAGGAAGTCTGTTCGGAAGAGCATCTGGCTAGCAACTATCAAAATTCAAACTGAGCACCTCTTGTAGAAATCCACCCTGTGGAGTGCTCCAGGTGCACACAGGGCAATGGACTCACTGTCATTTTTGGCAGAGAAAATGATCAGTGGATAGAGAAACAAGTGCTTGCCTCAGTGGCGCATACCTGTAATCCCAGCAATTTAGGAGGCTGAAGCATAAGGATAACAAGTTAGAGGACAGCCTTAGAAACTTAGTGAGGCCCTAGGTAACTTTGTGGAACCTTGGCTCAAATTTTTAAAAAAGGGCTGTGAAGAGGCTGGAGCAGTGGCTCAGTAGTAACGGCACTTGCCCGCCATGCACAAGTACTCCAGTTCAAACCGCAGCACCACGTACACAATGAAGTCTTGGAACAACGAAGGTCACATGAAAAACTAAGTGAAATTGATTCTCTCTCTCCCTCTCTCTTTTAAAGAAATAAATAAAGGGCTGCAGATGTGGCTCAGGGGTAGAAAGCTCCTGGGTTCAATCTCAGTACCACCCCCCCTCCAAAAAAAAAAAAGAAAAGAACAAAAGAGAGAGACAGCAAGAGAGAAACAGACAAACAGGTATTCACTTACTCAAAGGAAAACCACAGAGGCTGGAGCGGTGGCTCAGTGGTTATGGTGCTAGCCTGGCATGTGCAAGAATGTAGATTTGAAACCCAGCACCACATACACAATGGAGTGTTTGGACCAGTGAAAGCCACATGAAAAACTAAGTGAAATTGATTCTTTATCTCTCACTGTCCCTCTGTTACAAAAAGGGAAACCACACAGTGGTGAAGAAAAGAATGTGATAGCTACATATGTTCCTACATGGAGGAATCCTTAAGCAATATTACTAAATTGAAAGCCAACTGTAAGATATTTACACATAGTACAGTTCAATTCATCTTAAGAATTTATACTAATGTGTATACTACATGCTTCTGATATACATAAAAGCTTATAAAGAAACACACCAGCAATGGTGACATCTGAGGAGGAGAGTGAAATGGGGCAGTGGGGGGCTTTCTCTTTTTTCCTCCACTGGACATTTTTCTTCCACAGGGCCTTGTGTCCATTAGGCTAGGGCTCTGCCCATCATGATTTTTTTTAACAAGCAAGTACTCATGCTTTTCCTACATAAACTTCTTTAATAAACAAAAAAGCATTAAAAACTGAAAATCAGCCCACAAGACTCCTATTCAAGTTGCATATGGGCACCAGCAGCCAAAGATAACTGTGGGCACCCTCCCTCCTCCAGTGTCCCACAGGCTCAGTCCCTCAACACAGGCTTTCTTCTTCCACAAGGAGGCCCTTGGCTGCCACTCCAGCCCATGCTGCCTTGGGCTGGGCATGTTTTCCTATTTCCCTGCCTTCACACCACTCAGCCCCAAGCCAATTGTCTTTGGGATACTCACGCACAGGGTGCTGGTAAGCTCTCCTCCAACTCTGAGCCTGGTGCTCCCAATTCCAGGGAAGAGGGATGTGGTTTTGCTTTTTGGAAGCCCACGCAACTTGGGGGAATTCGGGATGCACGCATATGTGTGCACACACATAAACCCCACTGACATCCTTATCCTGAACCACAGCCTGAAAACACCCTGAAATAAGGCGAGAGTGGGCTGACCAGACGTTGGCATGGAATCAGTTCCACCTGCGCATGACAAGGTGCTCTCTGCACAGAGCCACGTGCTCATGCCACCTGGCACAGGCTCTCCGGGGAGTAGGTAGCATGGGTGTAGACTGCACACAAGGTGAGGTCCAGGGATGCGGAAACCATAAGGCTATTACTGAGATAAGGCTCATGCTGGTATTTTGAAAATCAAAACACCCTGGAGATGCCTTGGGAGGAACAGAAGCAGCTCTGGGAAAGGAGGCACTTTCCCTCCATGCCAGAGCCAGCCCCATCTTGACCAGGCTTCTTTGCAAGCAGAGTACAGGATGTAATGGGAGGAGGTTGGAAAATCCAAAAAATACAAAGGAAGAAACAGTAAAGAGGACTCAGAACAGCTGCTCTCCCAGAGACCTTGAGAAAAAAGCAAATGCTGCTACATCTTCAGGCTGGCAGGGTCCCAAGAAGTGGTAGCCAAGTCTGAGCAGATTTGTCCCCCCTCATTTGCCCATTCACTAGCGCATGGCACAGCCATGAAGCTAGGACATGTCCCCATTCCTAAAGAATCACTAAGGGGGCAAATGTCAACTAGCCTGACCATATCCACACCTGCAGCAGCTCTGCATCTGGCTGGATATTCAGTAAAGGCAAGCCTCAGTTTCCCCTCCTGGGCACTGCAGGCGCTGGCTCAAGGCCTTTGAAACCCTGAGGCAACTTTAGCTCAAGTTGCAGATGGCAACCTCCTGGCCCATCTGAACAGGCTGCCCAGGCACCAGGGCAGAGTCTGGTGGTCTGAAGGCCAGCGACTGCCTAACATGTCTCCCTGGGTAAAAGAGCAGCAGCGTGTAGGGTTGGAAGCAGAGAAAAGGCTCAGGCCGCCTGCACTGGCAGGACCTGGGGTTTGTGCCTGCCTCCACCTGCTCTGGGGAGAAAAGTGGCTTTTCTCTCCAGAGAGCAGTGTGGGGGCTGAGGAGCAGCTTGGGCCTTGGAGCAGGGCTCCCTGGGGAAGCCTCCGGGCGCGGGGATGCTCTGCTGAGGGCCTACTGTGGGCTGGGCACCCATGTGAGCCTCACAGCATACATCCTGTCTGCGTGGGCGCCCAGGATACCAGCACCGAGCAGTCTTAAATTTACCAGGCACTGCACAGGCGGCAGTGGGAGGAAGGTGCCACGGGGCGACTTGGCCACACTCCCCGCGTCCCCAGACCCCCGGGGAGGCGTCAGGCCCCGCTGGTCAGTCACCCAGGCCGCGAGCCTCCAGCAGAGGCCCTGAGCAGCCCTCTCGCTGGGCCACGAGATTGCTGAGGAGGTGGGCAGGCGAGCCACACCCGGCACCTGCGCTCCCAACCCACCCGGAGGCCCCAGGGGGCTCTCACCCACCTTGAGGACCTGCTGCCTGATGAGCAACGGCACCACGACGATCATGACAGCGTCCAGCACGGCGCACAGCAGGCCCAGGACGCCCAGCGCTACCGCCGCCAGGCGCGCTCTCACGTGGCCGCCCATGTCTGTGCGTCCTAGCACCCGCTCCGGACTCACGGGACTCGGCGCCTGTGCGGGGAAGGCGATCCAAGGGACAACGGCGGGGTCTCCGGGAGGCAGGCCACAGTGGCGCGACAGGGCGGGACTGCAGGGCTGAGGACTGATTTGCCTACTTTAAACAAGCTTTCATACCTGGAATGAACCCCACTTGGTTGTAATTAATTATCTTCTTAATGTGCTTTTGAATGCAGTTTGCTAGAACTTTATTTTCTTGGTGTGTCTTTGTTGGGTTTTCATATCAGTTATTCTTGTCTCAAGAAAAGTGTTTGGGTGATGTCCCTCCTTTTCAATTTCTTGGATTTGCTTAATAACTGCTAAATAAGATGTTACCTCCTCCTCATAAATGTGGCAAAACTCAGTGGGAAATCCATCAGGTCCTGGGTTTCTCTTCTTTGGAAGAATTGTAATTGCTATATTGATTTCAGTACCTGTTAATGGGTTGTTTAGGCTTCAAAATCAACCGGCGTCAAGTTAGGGATGCTTTGTGTGTCTAGAAATTAGTCCAGATTATCTAATTTAGAAGAGTATAGTTTTTCTAAATGTGTTCTGATAATCCATTGGATTTCTGGCAGTGATGATCACTCCCTTTTCAATTTTATTTCTGTTAATTTGCTTCAATTTTCTCCTTTAGTGAGACTGGCTAAAGGTCTGTCAATTTTATTTTTTTTTTCAAAAAACAATCTGTTTTATTTATTCTTTTTATTGTTTTTTGTTTGTCAATATCATTGGCCTCAGCTCTGATTCTCTTTCCTATCTTCTGCTGGCTTTGGGATCAGACTGTTCTTCCTTTTGTAGGAATTTGAGGTGTAGCATAAGCCTATTTATTCTCCTTTTTTGTAATATAGACAGTGCTATAAAATTCCCCCTTAAGAATGCTTTCATACTGTCCCAAAAGTTTCAGTGTTAGGTCTGCATTCTCATTCATTTGAATAATTTCTTGAATTCTGCTTCCATGTCTTTGTGGATCTAATTCTCATTTAATTGGGTATTATTCAGTCCCTAGATATGTGTGTGTTTTCTGTTGTAATTTTTGCTGTTAATTGCTAGGGTCATCATCATGGTCTGATAGGATACATGTGAAAATACCTACTAATAAATGTACCCTGAGATTCCCTTTGTTAACTAGAATATAATCAGTTTTGGAGAAGGATCCATGTGCTGCTGAGAATAAGGTATATTCAGCCTATTTAGGGTGGAATATTATATAGATATCTGTTAAGTCTTTTTGAATAATGAAGTTATTTATGCTTGAAATCTCTTTACTGTTTTTTTTTTCTGCTTTGATGATCTATTATTGGTGATAGAGGAGTATTAAAGTCTCCCAGTATTATCACATTGAAGCCCACAAGTGATTTTATATCTTCGAGTAATTTTTTCCACATAGTTGGGAGTGCTGGTATTTGGACAGTATATATTTAGTATGGTTGTATTTTCCTGTGGTATTGTCCCCTTTCCTAAGATGTAGTGGCCAATTTTACCTCTTCTAATTAATTTGTTTGAAATCTACTTTGTCAGATGTAAGTATTGCAACATTAGCTTGGTTTCTTGGGCTGTACACCTGGAATATTTTTCCCATCCTTTCACACTCAATCTGTGGATATCATTGGCTGTAAAGTGAGTCTCCTCTAAGCAGCATATTATTTCATCTTCTTTTTTTTTAAGAGAGAAGGACAGAGAAAGAAATGGAATCATTTTCAATGATTTTTTTCACATGGCTTTCATTGCTCTGACAGTTGTGTACGTGGGTGCTGGTGTTTGAACCCATGTACTTGCACATGCCAGGCAAACACCATAACGGCTGAGCTACCACTTCAGGCTCTGTATTTTATTTTCCATTCACTGACCCTTATTTCCCCTCTCACTCATCTTAGGCAACTGTTCATCTGCATCACTTTTCTGTGGGTTTGATGTTCTATAATACAAAAATTTCTGTGGGGGGGTTGTTCATCTTAACCATTCATATTTTCTTGTTTAATATTCCTGAATTTCTTCTTTTAGTGTTTTATGTTGCTGGTATGGAAAACGGGAATTCATGCACTCTAGGCATTTTTTTAACCACTGAATCACATATCCAGGCATATCTGATATTCAAATGAAACTCTATTTCAAGTACTTTTATCAATTTTTGATGTCATAAATTTTGAGAAGGTGTAGGAGAAAATAATTCATCTTATAAAATGCTACAGCAAAGCACACCAATGACTTTTGCATAATAAGTGTTTTAAATGTGTTGTTAAAATCTTTAATGGAGAGTGAAGGTAATTACCAGAAAAAATGTGAACTCATCAAACAGATTTTGCCTTTAACAACTGAACTTAAAGGAAATAATTACAGTAAAAATTTAAATTGAGGACCCACATGTTATTGTTCTTTACATTCTTTGTTGAGCCTACCTCTTCATATGCTTGATAGTAGGTAAATGTTGAGCACTTCATCTTTGGTGTCCAGACAGAATCAAATCATCAATAATGGCAACTGACTTATTTTTTTTCTTTTATAATTTCCCATGATTATATTTATTGCTTCATTAAGATCTATTAGCAAAATCTGGGAAAACCTATGAAATTAATATTTTGTGTTTATCTAGAAATGATACAGTGTTACTTTTGGAGAAGAAAATATATTTCATGAAGATTTTTTCAAATTAAATAAAATGTGAATTTTATTTGAAAACAAAAGAAAGGGTTATGTGTAAGGAATATGTGAAACACAAATTACTTTCTTGATTAGAATTGAACTTCATCCCCAAGATATCTCATGTAAATGAAAATATTTCAACATCTGAGACATCTCAAAAATTTCTCAGAAGCATTTCAGAATAATATTTCATTTAATTCCAATGTAAATCTCACGTTATGTAATCTACCATACTCTGGGTAACAGAAATTTGACCAAGTCAAACATTCTACACATTTTGTTTGCTTCTTCTAGGAATATCTGCTAAGAATAATACTCAAAATCAACCAACGACATCTGATTACAAAGGAAAACACCATTCTATTTTGAATGTATTAAGAGATGGGTTTATAATACAGTGATAAATGTGTTTCTAAATGCTATAAAAACAAACATATAGTGGCAGATTGTTGATTGGTAATTTCTAAGTCATGAAGTCAGTATTTTAAGGAAAATATAATAATGATCATGTGATACACTTTAGCACTTCCCAGTCAGACACAAGCCAGAGATTGAAGGATCCTTTGGTGATATTGAGCCCCTCTGCAACATGAGAGGGAATTATGGGTTTGATATGGTCATTGTTCTCCTCATTAGGGAAGGTTCTCAGTACAAAACCATATTTGACTAATGGATTCATGGTGTAAAATATTTCAGTGTCATCAGGAATCATTTTCAGCTATGGGGAGAGATGGGTAGAGAGGTGGTAGGTGGCACTGAAGTGGTACACCACAGGACAACCCAAACACCCAAGAGCCTCCTTCAGGACAGACCTAAGCCACAGATCTGAGAATGCTCCAATTCAGCTCCAGTACCACCAAGGAAATTCTCAATATTCCTCCATGAGGAAAAATTATGCAGAGGACCTAAGCAAACCTAATGTCTATTGATTCAAAAAGACCTGGAACAACAGACATGACAAGATTCAGCTTGGACCTGCCAAAGAGAGGCTACTAGGGTCTGTACCTGTAATGTTCCTCAAAAGCTTCATGTGCTAATGGTTTAGTCTCCATAGCAGCCATGATCACAGGTGTGGGTCTTGGGAAGCATTTCATGGTAAGTACTCTGACTTTAACATGAATTAATCATCATTCAAAATCAAAAAACTATGGGAGGTGATAGGAACTTTAGATAGATCATTCCTGTTTACTTCTATTTCTCTTCCTTCTCTTTCACATGTGCCTCCTCCTACATCTTTCTGTATTTCTCTTCCTCCCTTCCCTCCCTCTATCCCTCTCCTCTCCCTATGTCCCCTTTTGTCCTGGATTTCAAGAGCTGAGTAATATTCTTTTACCACCCACTACTGTCAGTAGGTAAGCATCAGATCAGAACCAAGTTAAAAGCTGTGAAACCCAGAACCAAAACATATTCTCCTCCTTTATTTTACTCAGGTATTTATCACAGAAATGAAAGGCTTACTAACACAGACACCACATGATAGCCATGTTTCAACTGAGGGTGGTGAACACCTATGTGTGGACAAGGCTCCCTAGAATACAGACCACAACCCAAATACTTCCCTATGGAGAACAATCATTCCAAAGTCCTGGAAAGGGCCAGTCTCACTCTAAGCCTTTTGTCATGGCCAGGACTGCCATAATACCCAATGGGTACCAGGCACCCAACTAGTCCTTCATCTGAATATGCGTTTTCCACAACCTTCTCCTGGTTTATAACCAGCCATTAATCAATGCTAGGTTGGATGTGTGTACCTCTGACAGTGTTTTCTTAGCTTACCTAGGCCTCAGTCATCTTCTTTAAAACTCTGCTAAACTACAAACCTTGGTGGTTTAAGATATGAGAGAATGGACCATAGAACCACTAGGGATTCTGGACTTCACTCTGAACAGACTGGGATCTTGGCTGCTTTGGGTCTTTGGCTAATAAAAACCAAAACAGCAATGACATTATTTAGCAATCAGCTCTGTGGCATATGTGCTTAGGATTCCCTCATCTGACTTTAGGGATAATAAGCAGTCTATTCTGACTGTTTGTGGTGAAGGAGACACAGGTACATAAGGCTTGGGAATTTGCCTAAAGAAAATCCAAATAGGCTGTCTCCGACTATATAATTTTTTTGATTGAGTACTGGTTTTTGTTTCAGAATACTGAAAATCCTTCCAATAGGCAGGGCACGTCCTTTCATGTATTTCCAGTTTCTCTGAAATCATTTCTCACATTAAAATACTATCCTTCCATTTTTTCTTCTTTAGAAAATTGAACATTCTTTTGCATTCAACTACCAACTGTCCAGGAGGGAATATGATAGACAATATAATCAGATACACAGAAATAGAACTCTTTACATTCACCTATCATTAGCTTCATTTCATACTATGAGGATTATGTTTTTCCAAATAGGAAAACAGGCTGAAATCATCTCCTGCTGAATATCATTAAGTTGGTTACTACTAAGTCACTTCATGGATTGGTATCCAAATTCAAAATGTTGTATTTCCTTCTTTGTCATCTGGGGAAAGGATCTATATTTAGGGATGGGAGGGTAGATATTGACATTATTTAAAAAAAACCTGAATTGATAATGTGGAGAATAGTTGGAAAGAGAAACAGATAAAGTTAACATAATACAGGAGCAGCAAAGACAGTTAAGGAGAACACACAATTGAACCCCTATTATGGGCTGAAAGCAACATCAGACAGGGCAGAGTTTCTTGAGAATCCACAGCTAGTCAGCCTCCCTAAAAGAAATTAAATCAATTCAACTTCTCCCCACATGCATATAGTTACAAATAATATCAAAAGGAAAGTCTCTGAAATGACTTGTCTCAGTAATTTTTCTAGAAAGAAATCTGAGGTATCTTTCCTAGCTGAAGGCTACCAAACAACCCCATCACTATGTAATGGAGATTGGGGTACAGCGGACCTAAGGGCAAATCATTCCCATGGAGTGCTAAGTCCAACCCAGTGCTACTGCCTCCCCAGGATTTCTGGTGAAGATCAGACAAGTGGCAACCTACCCTGTTCAATGTGACTGGAGAGACCCAATAATTTGCACAAGACAGTGTGGAGGCTTTGAAACTACAGAATGCCCAGATATCCTGCACCCACCAGCCCCATAGCTGCAGACAGCTGCCAAACACTTAGCAACACTATAGAGAAGACTCCATGGAAGGGAACAGGTGCATGACTTTGAAAACTGCCAGCTCAAGGAACTCAGGTGAAAGCAGGTTAACTAACACACTACTTCAGTCACTGGTCAGTACATAGGTAATACATGTTAGCTAATGTGGGGGTTTTGGTTACACATCACCCATAGAGAGTCAGCATTCACAGGTCCCACAGCTACAGAAAGGCACCAAGATCTATGCTTCTATAAAATAGCCTCTGCAAAGGAAAGCTGGTACTCAACATCCCACATCAGCCAGTGACAGTCTTGCACTCTGTGCATCCGCCACAAACAGAAATAGTCAGAAGATATGGCACCCACCAGGCATGCATACTCTGGGCTCTTGACTGACTAGCACCAGCTGACAAGAAAATCATAGCAACCAGGAAAGTATCCAACACCTCTAGGAGGGTCCATGACCTCAATTTCCAATGTTGCAGATAATTAAATTCTTACTCAGACATATGGATGCACAAAAGGTAATTGTTGAGAATGGTCCCAAGCAACCAGCACAAATACTGCACAGACACAATGGCAGTGTACCCCCAAAAAAACATAGATGAGTACCTTCACCCAGTGTGCCCAGATATAAGCCCAACAGCCTGTGATCTGGGCACTCCAGAGGGCAAACCATTAAATAGCATGAGGATAAAACAAAGCTTTTCAAGCACATATTGAAGGTTTAATCACCCAGACATATCTTCCTTAAAAAAGATGTGAGAAAATAGATGAGTGAAGACAATAGAAGATATGGAGCCAGATTTCTTTGCTACAAAGGAGGCTGCTCCCATGAAAGTAGCACAAGTTACCTAAGGCCTGGAAACCTTCCAAGAGGAAATAGAGTTTGCAGAAGCAGAACCTTCTTTAAAGGTGTTCTCATTCTCATTATCACTTTACACTATTAGTCAAAAATTATATTGTATTAGAAAATCTAATGCTGGAGAGGATATGGACCCACAGTTTCCCTGGACATTACTAGTGCAAATGAAAACTATTTTAATACTTTACCATTTGGTATAATCTCCTAAAGCTGAACTGTTATAACTTTGGATGCAGCAATTTGCCCCAGTTTGCTATGAGAATTCTTTGCACATACTTAAAGGAGATATTATTATCAAGTTCATAGACAAATACTCTAATTGCATGAGCTAGGGCACAACCTCAATGCCCAGCATTAATATAGTCTATGAATGAGCTGTGTCAGTTAAATACAATATTTATATTTTTAATTTAGCATATACAACTTCAACTCAATCATTATTAGTAATTAGGCAATAAGCAATGCATAAAATTTTACACATACTTTTGATATAGACTGATGTTTTGCAGGTTTTTATTTCTTTAAGGGTCAGAACTAATTCTACTCAAATTTTTTAGAACTATAAAATTCATTCTATTCCAAGCTGGCTATAAGACTCTGATCACATGAAAAATGTAAGCATATTTGTACATTATTATGCATTGGCAAACATTTGGCATTGAAAGAAAAAAATAGGCTTCATCATTTTAAAATAATTTAACCTCTGTGGGCTCTGGTTTCTCATCTGTAAAACAAAAAAAATATATAATATATATTATATATATTATATATTATAAATATATATATATGTGTGTGTGTATATATATATATATATATATATATATATATATATATATATATTAGACCATCTCAGGGTTACAAAGAAATTGAAATGAAAGAAATCAGTCCTTAGGAAAGTGCCTGAAGCTTATCATACAAACAATATATTTTAGCAATAAACCATCATCATTTGAAAACACCCAAAATGAAACACTGCATGGGTTCCTAAACATGGTCTAATTCAATTCTTTTCTCACAGCACAGGAACTGAAGTCCACAGGACAGACACCCTCAGTGGCAACCCCACACCATTGCTGTTTCTACTGCACTAACATAGAATACTTCATAAATTAGACTGCTTTATTTAATAATGGAAAAATTGTAGGAATTCTTAGCAGTGAAAACTCAGGTCAGGAAGCAAACAAGGAGTATCTGTATCAGGGTTGAGATGCATGACCTTGAAGAAGTCACTTTCTTTCATCCGAACCTCCCTTCTCACCATGGCAGATTTCTCCTGTCCATCACTTTCTGCTTTGCAGGGAGCCTGCTGGTCACAGCTATGCTCCACTTAGAGGACTTATCCCAGCTATGGCTGATAAGGCTACATTCTCCTGAATAGGACCCTGGGAATCTAACCCAAACCCACTTGTCACAAGAACTCTTCTGCTATGGAAACTTGCTAAGGAAGGTGGTGCCTACAGGGATGTCATCGAGTGTTGATCCTACTTTTTTCTTCTATCAATTGTATAGATGCTGGTTTAAAATCTAACTTTTTGATCCATTTAGATTTGAATTTTTTCAGGGTAAGAGAGAAGTATCTAATTTCAGTTTTCTACAGAGGGCTGTCAAGTTCATCCAGCACCATTCATTGAACAGTGTCTTTTTTCTAGACTATGTTTTTGCCCCCTTTGTCAAATATCAGACTCCCTTAGTACAAGAATTAAAGCCAAGAATTGAGTGGGATGCCATTAAACTGAAAAACTTCTGCACAACTGAAGAATTAATCAAGAGTGTCAAGAGAGAACCTATGGAATGGGAGAAAACCTTTGCTTGCGACACCTCAAACTGAGGGCTACCATCCGGAATACACAAAAAACTAAAAAACCTGAAACACCAAAACCACAAATAATCCAATCAATGAATGGCTTAGGGAACTAAATAGAGGCACAGATAGGAATTCTGGGACTACAATCAGCATCCACACAAAAAAAGGAACAGATGTAGAACAGGAGGAGAATTCCCAGAGGAAAAGGGTGGATATCATTCTTAATACACACAAATCATGCAATTCATACTCCTTTTTTTACTTGGTGTAAACCAAACTATATTAGCTTCTCCATCTCCATCACTCAAACCCCCCAGTCTCTGTCTTTTTGTCTCTTTCCTCTTCTTCCCTTTTAGCTTGGTGCAAAACAACTAATCTTGGGTCTTTTCTATTTCGTTCCCTCCCCCTCCTCTTTCCCCTTTCTCCCTGCCCTCACACTTTGTTTTCCAGAATCATGACCAATTGTCTTCCCTTCCTCCTTCTAGAACCCACTTCAGATAATAATAACTTTACTAAGCTACTAAACTTGAAATCTAATTCAGAATTTTATTATACATATCTAACTGAATTTGTTGAACTGAAGAGAACAATTGCAACAAACTTTTGTTCTCCCAAGATTCAAAAGAATGAGACTTGGCTCAGAAGGGAATATAATGATTTGGTCTCAATAGTCTCTTAAAGAGGGGCAGATAATGGGATCAACAGAGGTCACACATTGAATTAAAATGCCAGTGTCCAGAAATCCACCCAACCAAGGGTCCATAAGAAAAAGAGCTCCCAAAATAAACCCTGACTTAAAAGAAGAAGCCAGAACAACAGTGAAACATGGATTAACATCCAAATACCATGAAACAAGGGAACAAAGCATCTCAAATTACCCATAATGCTTCAACTACAGTCATTAATGACAGCACAGTGGAAGAACTATTAGAAAAGAAAATAATAAAATTCATATTTAAATTGTTCTGTAAACTAAAAGAAAAGTTAAGGAAGGAACACAGAAAGGAAATACAGGAAGTGAAAGACCACTTTTATAATGAGGTAGAAATCCTGAAAAAGAATCAAAAGGAAGTCTTGAAATGATGTAATAAATAAACCAAATAAAAAATTCAATGGAAAGCATCCCCAATAGATGGACCACTTAAAATAAAGATTTTTCAAGCTTCAAAGACAAAGGATATATTATTGAATATAAAAAATGAACTGGAAACACAAATTTAAGAGACTTACAGAAATCCAAATATACAAACTCACAACAGACACACTCCAACACACATTAGGAAAATACCTAACATACAGAACAAGGACATTTATAAAAACTAGAGAAAAAACACGGATCACATTTAGAAGAAAACCAGTCTAAATTTCAAGTGACTTCTCAACCCAGATCATAAAAGTGAGGAGAGCTTTGAATAACATATATCAAGCTCTGAAAGGAAATGGATTTCAAGGCATGCGATCATAGTGGATAGCAGACCAGTTGCATCTCTTTGGCTCTGAATTGGGACTCCATTCTCACCAGTCCTACAGCATTGAGAAGAAGTGTACCCACTGATGCTGGAATTCACAAAAATAATACTGCAGATACTTGGAGACTTGGAAATCTACAAATATTGCAATGTAAAAATATCTTTGCTGATCCCAGTTGTTCTCTAGGGTAAGGGACAGCTAACTGTAGCAGTAACAGAGGCAGCAGCAATGGTGGCACTGGCACTTCAGCTATTGGTTCTGCATGATGGGGGTGGGTACAAATAATGCAGATTTATGGGGAATTCAGACACTTGCCACAGTGAATCCTGAATTCAGACAGAAGCCCAGAACCAGACTGTGCAGAACCAGAATTGCCTACAAAGCCTGAGGGTATCACAGTGTCTCTTATCTTTCAGTAGGAGAAAGTAAGGCCACCACTTTGAAAGGGTGGGCAGGAAAGAGGGAGCAAGGATTGCTTTCTTTAGCCCCTAGAGATACCACAGTCCCAAGGGCAATCCAAACTGACTGGGAGACTGTTAGGACCTGAGGCTGCATAGCCTAGG
>PVKS010034891.1:0-20511 GCA_004027875.1 Aplodontia rufa
TTTATGCATATTTTCTGAACTATTACAAAGTAAGTTGTTGGTGTCTGGACTCTGTTCCTAAGCACTTCAACGTGGATCACATAAGACCGAGGGCCTTTTCCTGTGTCATCACAATATCAGCATCACACCCACGGATTTGCCATTGGTATGATAATGTCATCTAAACAGCCAATACTTAGGTTTCCTCATTTGTCCCAACAATGTCATGTGTAGTCTTTTTAACTCAACCTGATTCAAGACCTAATCAAAGATTCCAGTTTGCATTTATTTTTCATGTCTCTTCAGTCTTTAATTTAGAACAATACTTCTGTGCCTCACAATGTGCATAACATTTGGTTTGCTATAACGTGAAACAATTTTGTCTTCTGAAACTGAAGTCAATATGTTCCACCTGAAGATTGAAAAATTTAGGGTTAGCATCTGTACTCTGTGTTAAAAAGCTTTTCGTAATATGCAAGTTACCACTCTTTAATGGAACTAACATGCTCCTGGAGATACCTGGTGGTTGTCATGACTGGAGGCATAGAAGGGTGCACTGGCATCTAGTGAAGCGGCATCAAGGTGCTGATAAATATCCCACAGTGCACAGGACAGCTCCCCATGATAAGGAATTATCTGAACCAAAATGTCAATAGTGTCAGGGATGAGAAAGCCTGCTCTGCACCCTTAATAAAGGCCCTTTATTAGAGTCTCCAATTGCCCAGTTACAGCATGCCGTGTTTCCAGCCAATAGACATGGTGCCAGGTTTATGAAATTTAGATTATTGGATTTCAGAATTGTGAACAAGGGATTGTGGCCAGAAAAAAACCCAAAAAACCAGAAAAAGATCTTGGTATGCTAGGGAAAGGAAAGATTTCTTAAGCAGAACTCAAAATGCAGAATACTGAATAATTTGATCACATCATTAAATGTTTCACAGAAAGGTACCATAGACAAATGCTAGCTTAAGAGAAGATATTTGACAAATCTAAAACTGACAAGGTACTGATACTTAGGATTCACAAGAAATACGTGTAGAGAAACTAAATTCTTCAGATTTGGATACATTTAGAAGAGAAAAACTAAAAGACTTTATGAAAGGCATATAAACAGATGTCCAATTCAAGTTTTTGCTATAAAAATTAAGACAATATCACTTCACACCCCTTAGATGGACAAAAATGTGAGAAGAGTAGGGGGAGTTAGAATCAATCCTATGACCCGCATAGTGGCTGGGCACCAAAGGCCGTCCTGTGGCTGCTGGAAGCAACAGTCTAGAATCATTAGCTGTGCACAGAGCAGCATAAACAGGTCTTAAAAGAGTAGAGCCAAGAAGAAACAAAACAGGGCTAGAGCGGTGGCTCGGCGGTTACGGCGCTTGCCCGGCATGTGCGAGTAAACGAGTTCGAACCCCAATGAAGTCTCAGAGCAACCAAGGCCACATGAAACACTAAATTAAAAATCTCTCTCTCTCTCTCTCTCTCTCTCTCTCTGTCCCTTTCTCTTTAAAATAAAAAAAAGAAAAAGAAACCCAGCAGAATGAGATCGATTACACAACACCACCTCTATAAACAAGACCTGAGCACCCAACACACATTTTCTGAAGAATTCAGAACAAAGGAAGGCATTCTGGACACACTGGAACATTTGTTTGTTATGGAAGAAAGGAAAATAGGCATAGGGTATGAGAATCAAAAGGAACAAATTAAAAAGCAGCTTCATATAGTGCAGTTGGATGGAGCACCATGAGTTACCATGAGCACTCAGCCGGCTGCCCTTAAAATCAGAAATGAGAAGAAAAAAGGTGGAAAGGAGGAGAGGGGAAAAGGGAAGGAGAGAGCAGAGGACAGACACATATCTTAACTTGGAAGAGCGAAGTGGGAGGCGTGGGTCAGGGAAGGGGACTTCTGCACACAGAGGGTGAGCGGGTAATTTGAAGCGCGCCCTCTTCTGGTAAGTGTTGAGATTACAGGGTAGTGAAGCCCACATCTCGCTCACCCCCACCCTCTTCCAAGCTAAGGTGCTAACCTGGCTTTTCCAGTGCAAGAACTGACTTCTGTTTGCTGGCAGGTGTCAGGGTGAGCGGAAGCTGCTGGATCTGTGACAGGAGGAGATGATGCGTGGTTGTGGAAAATAGCAATTCTGTCAGTTTTCTCCATCCTTCACCACCTGATAAGAATTGGAAAACTGGGACCCCCTTGTTTGCCCTCGGGCTGAGGGGATTTCCAGGACACATGGCACTTTGTGCTAGAACCTGTGTAGTCTGGGTGTGCTAAAAGAGTTGGTCACCCTATTCTCGGTATCCTCATTTTACTGATATAATAAAAGGTGATTATTTGGCATGTTCTCTGTTTCTTGGACATTGTTATTGTAATTCCCACGCTGGTTAAGGAGGGAGGTAGAAAATGTTTTAAAACATATTTTAATCAACACAGTAGTAGTACGTATTTATGAGGTACAGCGTACGTTTTAGAACATGTATGCAATATGTAACGATTAGATCAGGGTAATTGGCATATCTGTCATCTCACATGTTCTTTGTTATGATAAAATCTGTTAACCTGGAAGAGTTCATAGATTTCCCTCCAAAGAAAATCTTATAATTAAATTACAGCCCTCTTCACAATAACTCACTGCCATCCCTGGGACTTAAACTTGTTTTTCTAATGTTTCTGTCTTTGTCAACTTAATTTTTTCCCGTTGTTTTTCTATGCTTAGTCACAATTGACTAACTCCACTGCCCAACAATGATCTTTTGAATTCCAGGAAATTTGATAAAATATCAAAGCACATTTAAGAGTTGATATCACTTAGTAATTTTGACAGTGGGATGGAGAACAAAGTTTGGCAGGATTCTTCCAGAGATAGAATCTGTGTTCTGCCCACACCAGGATGAGGTGAACAGGACAGCAAACCCTGTTGCCCAGACTTTTGCAGATTCACCCAAGTTCTGTTACTTCCTCTTTCTCTCAGATTCTGACGCTCTGAATCTTCATCTAAGAAAGGAGATTTCAAATATGTATTTGTGTCTGAAAAAGATCAAAGCATACAAATGCTTCTCTGGCTGACAAATAATTACTTGTAGATGAACTTCATTTTTATTGTTAGGTATTTAGAAGAGGTTTTTTTTTTTTAAAGAGTGAGAAATAATCGATTTTATTTTTTCATCTGGTTTTTGTTTTTCTGACACTTAGTTGTCTATGTGGTGCTGGGTTTCGAACCTAGATTCTTGCATATGCCAGGTAAGAGCTGTATCTCTAATCCATAGCTGCAGAAGAGTTTTGTTTTGTTTTTTGTCTCTCTAGAGAAGGAGAATGAGAAATAGAGAATCAATTTTATTTAGTTCTTCATGTGGTTTTCATTGCTCCAACCCTTCGTTGTGTACGTGGTGCTGGAGTTCAAACCCATGTCCTCGTGCATGCCAGGCAAGCGCCGTGACCTCTGAGCCACCACTCCAGCCCCTGACTTCTCTTTTCAATCCTAGCACATTATGGAGTGGAACAAGGATGACCCGCCCATGGCTCCTGGGACTATAAATTGCTGTGACTACGTGGTAAAGCAAGTTAGCATTACCTATGCAGTTCAAGATGATTGCTTCCACATTCTGGCCATTCTGCTTTTAGGATGTATGCCAGAGAAACTCTTGCTTACGTGCACAAGGATAACCGAGCGATAATGTTTATAGCTGTACCAATTGGTATTGGGGAGAAAAAAAAGAACAACACAAATGTTCGTGTTCCAAAGAATGGATAAATGGTCGCTTTTTCAGTCAGCATTTCCATTGTGGCAACTAAAAGACCAGATGGGAACACTTTTAGGAAGGAAAGGTTTATTTGGGCACTCATGGTTTCAGAGGTCTTAGTCCATCGAAGGCCGGGCTCCAATCCTCAGGGCTGGAGCTGAGGCTGAACATCATGGTGGACGAGTGTGGCGGAGGGAAGCAGCTCAAGGCTCAGAGAGAGACTCCACTCACCAGATACAGAATCTGCACCCCAAAGACATGCCTCCGATGACCCACCTTCTCCAGCCACACCCTACCTGCCTTCATTTGCTGTTAATCCCTATCAGGGGCCTAGCTCACTGATTGGGTTAAGGTGCTTATAACCCAATAATTTCACCTCCGCCTTACTGCATGGTCACACATGAGATATTGGGGGACACCTCACATTCAAACCATAATGAAATACTATATTCAGCTTAGGAGTTAATGATAGCTACACTCATGAACATGGATAAATCTCTCAAACATAATATTCTATATAAAATAGGTTGCAGAATACCTGTAATACGATTTTGTTTATGTAAAGAATCAAAAACATGCAAAACTAAAGCAATTGGTCATATAAGCCTGAACTGTTACTGTATAATCTGTACTTTGTAATATCTGGTAGCTGCATGGTTCGTTAATCTTCAGGCTAACAGAAAAATTAAGCATTAACCTTGGTACTAGGTTAAAAAAAATCTCTGCAAAATCAAAACCTTTAAAATGCATCTACAAATTTTTAGTAAATATCTATGTAGGAAATCAGATGATTTAGGCCATCTCTAAAATGCCATTGGTAAGTCATAGGTTGTCAACCTAAATGCCAGTACTTCCTCAAGTCATCTGAGTATGACATACTGTCACCTCTCCTCATCAACTGGCTGCAACATTTGTCAAACTGCCGTTTGTCAGCTGCAAGCCTAGACCACCAAAGCGTTCGGTCCAGACAGCGACACTGCAGAAAGCTGAGGACATGTCCAGGGCACAGATCCCAGCTCTGGTGTTTGGCGTGGGAGGGTTTGGAGCCCTGATTGCTGCTACTGCATCCAACGAGTGGAAAGTGACCACTCGCGCATCTTCGGTGATAACGGCCACTTGGGTTTACCAGGGTCTGTGGATGAACTGCGCAGGTAATGCGTTGGGCTCTTTCCATTGTCGACCACACTTCACTATCTTCAAAGTGGAAGGTAAATGCAACAGCTTTGTTCGCAGTGAAATGTTACCCCTCTCCCACACGGTGCCGGAACTGTCTGTAGTCTCCTGTTAACTCTGTGTGCTTGAAGGGCCAGATTTTGCCTAGGATGGGTGAGGTACGTGATGTGGGCTGAAAGAACTCAACTGTTCTACTTAAAGAAGGAAAATGAAGAATAACCTATGGATATTTTAGAAATACTCAATGTGAATAAGAAACTCCAAAGAAAGAGTAAACACAATGGGATTGTTTTAGCAGCTAGTGTCAATTTCCTTGAGTAATAGAGGAAGCTCCATGGGTCATTGTCCTATGTTGGAAGAATTTTCATTGATTTAATCTCTCCTTCCCTCCTTCTCCCCTTTCAGTAAACCTACTTTACCCTAAATTCCTATACTTTCTCAGGCCACCTGTTTGTCTAGACATAAGTGTAGATACAGACAACTGTGTGTATGTGTGCCTGCACGCGCGCATAGGTGTGGAGGGACACTTTTGTCATATGTACACGTATGTATGCAGGGGGCGGTGACAGTGATAGACAGGAGTCTTTCTTCTCCCCCAGAGTGATGGAAGCATAGAACAAGGATAGAACTGGCTAAGGGAAGGAATTCTGTTTTCAGAGGGGTTTTCATCTTTTCTTTTTTAAATTATGTTTAGTGATTTAAAAAAATCCAGCAAAATACTTTTTAAGTAGTTAAATGAAAGAAAATACCAAGAACTTTCTCTTTTAGGATTTCATTTTGTTTTTAATGAGGGCAAGCTTTGATCATTGTGTTATTTGAAATTTTATCACAAGTATATGTATCTTTAAAAGATTTTTTTTTAAACCCAGTATTTTCAGGGGCTGGAGAGGTGGCTTAGTAGTAGAGTGTTTGCCTGGCATGCATGAGGTCCCAGGTTCAATCCCCAGCACTGCCTACAAAAGTAAAAACGGAAAACAGATGAAAAATTAATTCTGTCTTTTAAAAAAATAGTATTTTTTACCTCAATACATCTCCATGGGAATGATTGTTATTTGCTTTTTGTCTTTTCCTTTTCTTGATTTTAGTACTGAAATAATGGGGACTGCCTCATCCCCAGCCCTTTCATTTTTTATTTTGAGAAGGGTCTTGCTAAGTTGCACAGACTGACTTTGAACTTGTGATCCTTCTGCCTCAGCCTCAAAAGTCGCTGGGATTATAGGCATGCACCACACCTGACTGTTATTTACTTTCATTTCATTCTAAGAATGTCTATCTGCCTCAGCTTTCTGCAAATTTGATGTTTACATATCTGCTACAAGCCATGGGCTTACTGTGTACAGATTTGCACCTGGTTTTGCTAAAATATAGATTTTTCACAATCAAATGGTAAAACTGTACCTTGGCCCAAGTAAAGAAAAGGAAATAAAATTTTAACTAGGAAGTTACTAAAGCATAATATTTTATGGAGTTTTGTGTGAACTATCTAAGTCATTAGTCTACAGTGAATGTCAAGGGATAAAGAGAGAATACTTTGGTAAAGCCAGGAGATTTCTAATGACAAGCAAAGGACATGTTCAAGTGTGGCTACCCTAGGCAGCCCTGGAGTGACAGGTGCCATCCAAAGTACCCTTTGGAGGAATCCGTGCTCTGTCACTCTTCGGCTTGTTTAGGGGGTGTTTCAAACCCTTTCTTTCTGCTATAGTTAATTTCCCTAGAATCAGGGTGAATTTTAAAAGGAAAAGAAGTGTGTTTGTGGACAGACTGTTGTCATTTTGCATGTCTCTTGGGCTCACTCTCTATGGCCCCCTCTTGGCCCAGCAAGTGGAAGACATGGCATGTGCGTAAGTCTGTTTTCTTGCTCTTAACTGGGTTCATCTTTTTAAAAATGTCATTCTATATTCCTTAATAAAACCCAGTTACTGAGAAAAATGCACTTTCAGCCTCAGCTCCAACATGGACTGAAGAATCTTGGTAGATTTCCATGGGACTCCAATGCTACTTCCCCGAATTCATCTTAGAAAACAGTTGGAAAATGTATTAGTAGGTAGTGTTTATGGTGATCCAAGTAATCGTCTACCCTTAAAACTTTACTGTAGGGGCAGGTCTGAGGATGGAGAACAGAGGAGGAGGGCTCACCTAACATGCTAAGGTCCTGGGTCCAATGCCCAGCACCCACTCCCCCAATAAACTTTATTTCAAAGTTGATTTTGCTTTTTTTTTTAAGAGAGAGGGAGAGGAGAGAGGGAGAGTCAATTTTATTTAGTTCTTCATGTGGCCTTTGTTGCTCTGATACTTGGTTGTGTATGTGGTGCTGGGATTGGAACTCGGGTCCTTGTGCCTGCCAGGCAAGTGCTGTAACCACTGAACCACTGCTCCAGCCCCTGATTTTGCTTCTTGATAGTAAAAATAATGAATTCTATATCTGCTGTGTATCCTGCACATAATATGTTATTTGAAAAATCTTTTCTATTGACAGTGAGTCCATGAGAACACAAAAAATTAATTTGACATGATCTCTTTCTTCATCATGAATCAAGATCTTTATGAAAGACACGGTTTGCTGCAGAAGCCTGTTTTCAACATCAGGAACACACCAATTGATATTTTTAAAGGAAACAGGGTCCCACATCTTGAGATTTCCTGATTCCCAGGGAGTCCTCACTAACACTGCTGGTGGATTCTCATTACTCTGTTTGACAATGTGATGATGGAGGAATAGGTATGCTGTTTGTCCAGTAGGCTCTCATCCCAAAAATTACAAATTGAGAAAATAATGCAGAATCCAAGAAAGAATGAAAATGGTTATGCCGTTACAAAAAAATAGGGAGCTGGAGCGGTCGTTCAGTGGTTACTGCGCTTGCCTGGCATGTGCGAGGATGAGGGTTCAAACCCAGCACCATGTACACAACAAGGTGTCAGAGCCACCGAAGTCACATGAAAACACCAAATAAAAATTGTTTTCTGTCTCTCTCTCTCACTGTCCCTCTCTCTTTAACAAAAAAGAAAAAAGAAAAAAAGAAATAGGGGCTGGAGCAGTGGCTCGGCAGTTATAGAGCTTGCCCGGCATGCGCCAGTACACGTGTTCCAACCCCAGCACCCATGTACACAACTAAGTGTCATAGCAAAGAAAGCCATATGAAAAACTAAATAAAAAAGTTGATTCTCTCTCTCTCTCTCTCTCTCACTGTCCTTCTCTCTTTAAAAAAAAAAAGAAGAAGAAGAAGAAGGTGTTTAAGCCTGCATTGTTAATTTGAGATAAAGCTTTTTAGATTTAGGCCAGATTAAGCCTCCTCTGAGGGTGGGGAAATAGGCCTTTTTTTTTTTTTAAGATGGTAGGTTTTTGTTTTATTCTTGTGGGTTACAAAACTTCATTGTTAGAATCATCTCTTCTTAATCTTGGATGCAGCAGTATAGCCCCCTTCTTCTTCTTCTTCTTCTTTTTTAAGGGAACCATTTGGATTTATCATTTAAGGTTTGGCAGCTGTTTGGATAAGGAGATTCACAGTTATTAGGAAAACACAGGCCACTGTCAACTACAGTTCTGTGAAATAAATTTCATGACAACACTGTAGAGACACCAACAATTCTTTCTCATTGTGGCTCAGACATCAAAGCTTCTTAATTCCAATTCAGGGTCTTCAGCTCCAGAGTCCACTACCGGCCATGTCTCTGATCCTCTTGTTCTGTTTTCCTCCTCTTGTCATGTGCATGGGGACGTTTTAACTACGAAAGCAAAGCACCTATCAAGAGGGCAAAGCAATTACTTGCTCCATATCCATGGATTCAACCAACCTCAGAAAAACAGGAATTTGGTCGGTTGGGAACATATCCACACTTGTCGTTATTGTGTAAATAAACCAGCCTAACAACTATTTACATAGCATTTACTTGGTATTAGATATTCTAGGTCATTTAGAGGTGATTTAAAGAATTCATGAGGATGTGCATAGGTTTATTGCAAACACCACACCCTTTTATATAAGGAACTTGAGCATTCACAGATTTTAGTGTCCCCATGGGGTCAGAGAACCAATCCCACTTGGATACCAAGAGACAACTCTATTTTTGAGAAAGGAAGGATGGATCCAGGAAGCATTGCAATGAGGAGGAATTGAAGTCAAATCGTGGTCACATTGGACAGGGACTTGATCTATATGTTCACTCTAGGCTCCTGGTACATAGAGAGCTCTGGATACTTTTTTGAAAAATGACCAAATGACCATCACAACAGGTGAGACTACAGATAGTATGAGATTAGGTAATGTTGTTCTGGAAGAAGGCTGGAGTGTGCTGATTTGAGGATCTCTGGATTCCAGCTCAGGGGACTGAGCTCCAGATTATTAACCAGCTGTGAAATCTTGACTTTAGCAATAAACCTCTCTGAGTCTTATTCACAAATCTTCTTCTTTATAAACTGAGAGAACAGGACTCCAATAGTCCCATAAAGCATCTCTCAACCAAAAATTCAGTCCAAGAACTTCACAATGCTTCACCAGCAGGCAATAAAAGTTGAACAAAGAATTATAACTATGAAAGGTTCCTCTGTTGTAATTGCTCTGGTGATGAGCGTCCCCGCCCACCTTATCTATTTAGCCTGCTTCCAGTGTTCCTGTTTAGAATCTTATCAGCTGCTGAGTTCAGATAGGTTTAAATGACCTCAAATGATCACATAATCCAAGCCTAGGGACCAGGATTTCAGTGGAATGAAATCAAAGTCGAGTCTGGAAGCCATAGACACAGGCTACCTGTGCGAATGTGAACCTCCTTATCAGCCATGCCCTAAGAATAGCGCTAAAGGAGGGGAATTTGCTAGAGAATGGAAATTTTCTGTGGACTTTTTTTTTCACTTACATAGAGAAGCTGGAGCTATGTGTTTTTGTAATTTTAGATTCCATGCTTGTTGAAGCATGTGCCTACTGATCCCTTTAGGCTGCTATAATAGAACATGATAAACTAGATAGCTCATAAAGTCCAAGACAGAGGCACCACCAACAGATCCAGTGTCTGGTCATGGAAGGTGACTTCTAGCTGTGTCTGCACGTGGTGGAATGGGCACGGTGGCTCTCCAGGGCTTCTTGTGATAGCAGAGTCCCATTCCACAACCTAATCTTTCGTAAAAGGACCCATCTGCTGATACAGTCATCTTGGGTGTTGGAATTTCAACATATGAACTGGGGCACACAAACATTTAACCCATAGCAGTACCTTGGTCCATGATTAAATAATATAAGTAGATAAATCTCAAGCAAGAATGAAATGAAACGCTAATTGCAGTGTCAATGAGGGAAAATTTAATCATTTAGATGCTTCAAAAATCTCAACACTTTTAATAGGTATGTGTGTCCTTGAATGACATTTACCTTTAATCCATGAAAGGTTTCCATTTTCCAAGATCCTAATTTTGCTGAGACTTTTTTCATTACATAAACTTAAAATTAAATTTCTCTTTGAATTCATTTTCATGCTGTATCCAAAATGCATTTAAAGTTATTTAAAAATATACAAAAAAGTCAAGTTTTATCTTTAACAGTTCTCACTCCCAAACAGTGAGCCCAAGGAACACTGTATTCTTGTCCCAAAGAACAATGGCATCATTTTATATGTGTAGTGACACAGGCATAATCCAAGGAGAGCAAAGTATATTTTCATAGTAGAATCTGGACAAGTTAAGCCACCAAGAAATTGTCTCTCTGTCAAACATATCGGAAGTCATAATGCTGAACAGTGTCCTGGCCTTATAGTGGTGAAGGTGGTACTAAAGCCACCAAAGTGGTTTTCTTTCATGGAAACATCAGTGATTTTTCAAGAAATCTTATCTCCATAGATAGGTGTTCTCGTAGAGGCCAGACCTTTTTTCACTTATCATTTGCTTGTTTGTTTGTTTTTTGGTAGCATGTATTGAACCCACCCAGAGCTACTTAACCACTGAGCCACATTCCTAGCCCTTTTTGTCTGTTGTTTCAAGAAAGGACCTCGCTATGTTGCTTAGGGCCTTGCAAAATTGCTGAGGCTGGCCTTGAACTTGAGATCCTCCTGCCTTAGCCTCCCAAGTCTCTGGAATGTCAGCAATGGATGCACAGCTCATTTACCTTGATATTCTCCATTGCTACCCTGTGTGGCTCTTAGCAGGCCCTCCGGAAAGGTGGGTGGATTAAGTAAATAGACAAAGAAATTGTTCACTCGGTTAAATTCTGACATTTAATACCTACAGAGTGATTTTCCACTCACATCTCCAAGCTCTAGCAAAGTAAGAAATCCCCAGGGCAGTTGAAGAGTCGTGAGCTATTTTTTTTTTAAGAGAGAGAGGGACAGTGAGAGAGAGAGAGAGAGAGAAAGAGAGAAACAACTTTTATTCTAGTTTTTCATGTGGCTTTCATTGCTCCCAACACTTCGTTGTGTACATGGTGCTGGGGTTTGAACTCACGTCCTCGTGCATGCCAGGCAAGCACTCCAACCACTGGGCCACCGCTCCAGCCCCATGAGTGTTTTTTATGAAGGATTTAAGAGCACAGTGATTTAGAGCCTTACTTCTTGAAGTGTGTGGTCACATACCAGCATCATCTGTATTCTCTGGGAGCTTGTTAGAAATGCAGATTCTCAGGCTCACCACAGACCTGTTGAATCAGAATCTGCATTTTTAAAAATTGTTTTTCAAATTTTTATCAGTATTTTCCATGTTTTATTGGTACATTGTAATTATACATAATGTGTAATTTGTATTTATATACTCGTACATGCACCCAATATAGCAATATAATTTGGTCAATATCATCCCCCCATATTTCCCCTTTTTCTTGTTCCCGACTCCGCCACCACTACCCCGTTCCTCTGTTCTACTTTTCCTTTATCCTCTCTAGCTTACACACACGAGACAAAACATACAACTGTCGGCTTTCTGAGTTTGGCTTACTTCACTTAACATGATGTTCTCAAGTACCATTCATTTTACTGCAAATATTTATGGGTGAATAAAACTCCATTGTGTGTAGGAGCCATGTTTTCTTTATCCATTCATCCACAGACAGATACTTAGGCTGGTTCCATAATTTGGCTATTACGAATCATGCTTCTATAAACCTGGATTGCTGTATGTATGCGAGTATCGTTACAGTATGCTGACTTTAATTCTTTAGGGTAAAAACCAAGGAGCTACAGAGCTGGATCATATGATGGTTCCATGTCGAGTCTTTGGATGAAACTCTAGACTGATTTCCATAGTGGTTGTATTAATTTACAATCCCACTAACAGCATAAAAGTGTTCCTTTTTGTCCACATCCTCTCCAGCATTTATTATTGTTTGTATTCTTTTTAAAAAAAAATGATTGAGGGGCAGTGAGAGAGAGGAGAGAGACAGGGAGAAATAGTTATTACTTAGTTTTTCATGTGGCCTTCGTTACTTCCAACACTTCATCGTGTACCCGGTGCTGGGATTTGAACTCGCGTCCTCACACATGCTGGGCAAGTGCAGTAACCATGGAGCCACTACTCCAGCCCCTACTGTTTGTATTCTTGAAGGCTGCCATTCTATCTGGAGTGAAGAGTCTACAGTTTTATGAGATATCCAGGAGTCTCCTACACTCATTGAGAGTTTGAGAAATTTTTGTTTAGAACTTGGGTTTAGAAGTCTGATGGACTCCATATTTGCTAAGGGTCTTAATCTCTCTGAACTTCAGTGTCCTGTTAACAATGATTATATGAGGTGACATAGGTGAAGTGCCCTGTAAAATGCCTACGCAAAGGAAGCTCTCATGAATGGCCACAACGATTACCTCGGTTATCTCTTTCCTTCTTTTTTTTTTTTTTTAAGAAAGAGGGACAATGACAGAGAGAGAGAGAGAGAGAGAGAGAGAATCAACTTTATTTAGTTTTACACGTGGCCTTCGTGGCTATGACACTTTGTTGTGTTTGTGATGCTGGGGTTTGAACTCGTGTACTTGCACATGCCAAGAAAGCACTGTAACCACTGAGCCACCACTCCAGCCCCCAGCTACCTCTTTCAATGCTTTCAAAGTCTCATCTCTAAGGAGTCAGTCATTACTTCCGGTTTATCCATTTGTTTCCAACTAGGACAGCAGTAGCTGCTTCCTGGAACCCAAAGCCTGGTGGAGTGTGCCCCATGTCGTGTGTGTAGGGATGGGAAGGATACTGTGCCCGTCACCCTACCGTCTGTGCTTAGGACTTGCTATTTCGTATGAGGCTGCGTTTAGCAGGCAGGTTCTCACGACAGCTGTGCGTCTGTCCACCATGTCAGTCATATTCTGCTGGGGAAGGGAAAAGACCCCTCTGAGTTCCATGGGTGAGGAAGGGCTCCACCAAGTCCAGTGTGTGTTTGTGTACTGAGTAGGCAGAGAGGACATTTATTCCCATGTTCCTAGCGCTGAGGGCTGTAACAAACTGCTCAATATATTGGTTCAAGTTGTAGCTCCAGTCAACTATGCAAATTGAGCCAATTACTCAAGCTCTTTTTATTTATTTTAAGAGAGAGGGAGAGTGAGAGAAAGAATCAATTTTATTAGATTTTTCATTTGGTTTTTGTTCCTCTGACACATAGTTGTGTATGCGGTGCTGGGGATTGAACCTGGGTCCTCATGCAAGCCAGGCCAGCGCTCTACCACTGAGCTATTGCTCCAGCCCCATCACTCTACCTCTTAAAGGCTGCATCTTCTCAACTGTAAACGGAGATAATCCTTACCTCATACAATCGTTTTGAGGCCTCAATGAAATGACAATACAAAACACTTTCTGGCACATCATGAGCAATTATAAAAGTAAGTTGTCATATTATTATCAATGAGGATTTTGAGAACGCAACATGAGGCTGCTGGTTTAGATGACTTTAAAATTCATGCCTGCTGCACTTCACATTCTACAAAGCACTTTCACACATTCTCAGTTATCCAAAAGACTGATATTCTGTAGTCTCCATTTCACATCTAGAGCCACTGAGGCCCACAGGGAACTGTATTTATAACTCTGTGTGGTTGTCCATAAATCTTTGGGTGAAATGGTCAGCGCTTGGTACTAACCCCAAATCTGTTCTCAAATCCTAGATTTGTCACTACTTTTTTGTGTGGCCTTGGATAAGTTCTTTAAATTCACTTTATTTCCCTTATCTGGAGGAGGAGGGGGAAGAGGAGATCTAATTACATGCTGTTTTACTCAGCTTTTGTGATTCTGACCAGAATAGACTACAAAAGCAAAGTTGGAGGAGGAAAAGTTTATTTGGGGTTCATGGTTTCCGAGGTCTCATTCTACAGACGGCCAACTCCATTGCTCTGGGCCCAACGTGAGGCAGCACATCATGGAGGAAGGGCCCAGCAGAGGGAAGCTGTTTAGCTCATGGTGTGTTCAGAAAGTAAAGAGAGGGGAAGGGGACACAGGGACAAACAATCCTCCCAGAGCACACCCCAGTGACCCACCTCCTCCAGCCACCTGCCTACAGTTACCACCAGTGAGTCAGTTCCTTCAAAGTAGGATGGAATGATTCGGTTACAGTCCTCACAACCCAGTCACTTCACCTCTGAATGGCCCTGCATTAGCAGGAGCTTTGGGGGCACACCTCAGATACAAACCATAGCAGCTACTTAAAAGTGTATGGGGAAAATCAAGGGAAAGAAGCCTAACCCATGACTACTGCATGTTTTAAAACACACCTGGGGTTTGTTTTAGCCAGGTGTAAGACACAGCCAGGAAAATGACTGCCATGAAATAAATTTATATTCACAGAACCCCCAGAAGCAGGAGGCTGGCCTGGTATACAGGACTTCATGGGGAAGCACCAGGTTAGTTAGGAGGCAGATGGAGGGGAGGGGAGCATTACCCAGTGTCTTTATTGCTTTTTTTTTTTAAGGAAAGATGGGCAAGGCAGGGTAATGAGACAAATCAGGTTTAGTATTGGCTAATTGGAATCATTAGTAGGCTCTGAGTCCCATTCCTGTGTGATTAGGGTAGGGGATTATCTGAGGTGCCAGAGCTTGATGAGGAGCAGTTGCGGTGGCTTTGGATCACTTGCTTTGAGTCTGAATGACATGGTTAGAAGGGGCAAATGTTATTTCTAGGAATTGGCCAGCCATGGTAGGGTGCAAGAGGCCCCGGATGCTGTAGAAAATCGAGGATACAGAAAATGCGGAAGTGCAGTTGACGCAGCATGGATAGTGGATCCCTGATGATCGGCGAGGCAAGGGTTTGGCTGTCCCATCTCTCCTGGGGGACTTCACATGCAGACCTCATCTTCAGTGTTTTCTCCTGCAGTATATTCTGCATAGCAATAGTTCAGGTTCACTGTCCATAGAGTTCATTGCTCCCCTCTGCTCGTTGTCCCTCTGACCACAGGTGGAGCTCGGCCGACACTGCTGAGTGTCCGCTGGACAGATTATCACTCACCATAGACTACATCTCATCCTAAAGGAGAGGTGCTTGAAGACATCTGAGCAGTCATTTTAAAGCTTCCTGTCACTGTGCCTTTTGAGGCAACACATATTATACAAAACTACATTGCTCGTAATCGAACTTGAGGTAGTTGTTCCCGGTTTTCAGGAGCCAGCTGGTCCACAGTTAAGCTGTCGCTAGATTTGTGTGTGTCATAGGTACCTCATTATCAAAGGTAGACAGTTGGCTAGTTGCCGTGATGCCATATCTCAGCTGAGAAAGGAGCCCTGGAGATAGCCAACTCGTTTATTCGTTGACGAACCAGGCAATCACTAGATTCCTGGTGCAGAATATAGCCCTAGGATCTCAGGGAGAAAGAGGACCCAGGCCTCTCCCGAGGGGGAGAGTCCCTCAGCACACAGCCTGGAATGACAAGAACATCTGACAGCTAAGTTCAGGGACAGTTAGACATCCAGAAGAGCTGGCTCCTGAACAGTCTTGAAAGCAGGGCAGAGGTTTGCCAAGGGGGGCAGGCAGGTCTTTTCAGGCTAAGGGACTCCCCAGCTCTACAACTTATTACTACATGACTCTAGGCAGAGCACTGAACATCAGAGCTGCCCTGTCTGCCAAGTGGGGGTGGTAGGGTTGAATGAGTTAGTTCCCTGCAGCATGTGGAGCATTGCCTGGTACCTACAATCAAAGGTCTCAAAGCAGGAGGGAGCCACATGACCAGGCAAGAGTAAGTCATTGGAATTGGCTGGAAGGGAAGATGTCTTCAGGGGAGGTTGAAGGTCCAGCTGCAGAAGTAGACACAGGGGAACTTGCTGGGGACCTGTAAATTCTACTAAGGGATCCAGACTTCACCTTGATGGACCTGGGAAGTATAGAAACATGGTGTCAGAGAACTCCTGTTGGAATTTGCACTATACAGAGATCCTGAGACATTTTATGTTAGAACCTGAACAACGGCAGCATTTGGGACCTAGAGGAAGATATCTGGATGTAGAAATGATAAGTGTGGGTGACTCAAGGGATAAGGGGTCAAGGATTCCTTGCTGGGAAAGAGACAAGAGAAATATGGGAGCTGGACTGGTCCCAACCTCAGTTCCAGTCCTTTAGCCTAATATGGTAATTCCCAATACGGCCCAAGATTTCCAGCACGCAGATCCTTAACTTCATGTTTGGCTTTGAAATTTCAGCTGTACAGAGCAAGATAGGATACTTTGACTAATCTTTTTTTTTTAAATGTGCTCTTTAGATGTGCAATACACCCCAACAGGAAAACCTGGCAGCTATAAAGATTAATGCAATCTTAGGTGCTATGGATAGCATAAGAATAAAGTAGGAGGGTGATCCCCTCCTCCATCCTCGGCTGCCAGCGCATAGTTCCAGTCTTGCACATTGTACTTAAGGCACAAGGACATAAATGACATTCTTTGGTTCTGGAGGAGGGGACCAGGAGGATGAGTGAGGCCTTGAAACAACGTCACATAGAAATTTGTTTCACTTGGGGGGTGGCTAGGAAAACTACATGGGAGTCAGGGAATGGGAAGAAAACCAGTAGGACCTTTGGGTAGACGTTATTAGGGAGTTGAATTTAGGATGGATCTGGAGAAGAAAATTCTATCAGAGTTGCCCACATGGAACAGGCTGTCTCACAATAAGCAGGCTACAAGTACCCAGAGGAGGCAGGCAATCATCTGCTAAACACGCCATAGATCCAGTTCCTGCACCAGTTGGGAAGATAGACCAGGTAATCTCTCAAGTCACTTTCAGTGTAAGACATCCAAGATTCTGTGGACAGGCAAAGACAGGCATTTTAAAACATCTATATTCCCTCTTGCTCTCTCTCTCTCTCTTTCTTTTTTTTTTTGTACGAGGGATTGAATTTAGGGATGCTTTACCACTGAGCAACATCCTCAGACCTTTTTTTTTTAATTTGGAAACCTGGTCTCCCTAAGTTGCTGAGACTGGCTTTGAACTTGTGATCCTCCTGCCTCAGCCTTCCAGATTGCTGGGATTACAGGCATGCACCACCACTCCAGGCTAAAACATTTATATTCGTGATTTGCAAATTGACTTCAATGTTTTTGGGTAGCTGCTGGGCTCTGTGCTAGACACCTGGGAACACAGCAAAAAGGACCTTTGACTCTGCCCTGGAGAATGTTTACAGCCTGGAAAGAACCGTGCACTGGGTGTGGTGGACACAACTCTAATTCCAGTGACTTGGGAGGCTGATATAGGAGGATCACAAATTCAAGACCAGCCCCAGAAACTTAGCATGACTCTGTCCCAAAATAAAAAGGACTAGGGTTGTAGCTCAGTGGTAAAGTGCCCCCAGGTTCAATCCCCAGTACCAACATTAATTAATTAAATAAAGGAACTATGAGTTAAAGTAATTGTATTTCATCTCTAGATGTAAATATGTAAGAATTAATATAAGAAATAATAGTTCTCTATGTCCAATTGCCATTGTGAGGATCTTAAGCAAACCCACAGTGTGTTGCACCTTGTCTTTGCTGGAAGAATGAGCTGGGTGTTGGAGATGGGGGATATAGGAGGACCAGTCCTACTTTTAACTGAATCACTGTGGGTTGACATTTTTGATCTACATGTACCCAATATAGTCCATACATAAAAACCAGACCAGTGATCCCCCAAGGGAATTGATTTTTCTCCAGATACAAAATGTGGACTTTTGGTGAGGTGGACAGCAGACAGCCAGATGTTCTGATTGATTTGCACATTAAGCCCTGAATTGGTCAAATCTGGTGATTTCAATCTGTTGTGTAAGACTCACATAAACATCCCCACTAAACTGACTCAAGCGTAGAGGCTGAGATCCTCCCTCCACCCTGACTCCATGCTTCCCTCAGCATCTGATTTCTGGAGGTCAGGCGAGGCCCATGCTTCTTTTTACACCTGGACCTCAGACCTCTCACTGTGTTCTGCTGGCTGAGGCAGGAGATCTCTTATACCATCCTATTCCCTAAATTTAACCTGCCTTGTTGCTCCAACCTGACCCAATGCCTGCTCTGAACTCTATGACCTAATTTCCACCTGTGTCTTGTGTCCCTCTGGTTCTCTCACACACCAGAACTTACTTTTTCTCATGAAGAACTATCAGAGGGTATCTCCATTGGGGAAATTAAAGGGGTGAGAATGTGTGTGTTTGTGTTCCATTTATTTAATTTGGAAAAATACCCATGTTTTCCTAGTGACTCCCTCTATCCCAGCTCCAACCCAGGCTGCAGTTCTTGGCCAGGGCATGCCCTGGAAAGTGCAGTCCCCAGAGATCTCCCTATTCCCGCTGCAGCTCCAATGTTGACCTGTAGGGGGCCCCTGTGTGTTCTTGGGGGAGGCAGGGTAGCCTGTCCATCTCTCCCTTGTCTTGTTCCTTTGATCTTGTCTGGGTTTCCAGAACCTTCAGAGACCTTTGCTGGGACTGTTAGGGAATGGTCTGCCTTTACCCAGGGAGTGAGCTATTCAGCCTTTGCTCCAATTCCTTGTAGAATTGTAAAACAAGTTTGTGGACTGAGGATGTAGTTCGGTGGTAGATTGCTTGCCTAGCATGTGTGAGCCCTGAGTTTGATCCCAGCACCACAAGAAAGAAACAAACGGAACCCCACACTAGTGTGTCCACACCACACAGGCACACACATACAGGGTCTACTGCTAATGCACACAAACTGTCACCACGGGGACACTCCCACACATCACATACACACATACACACTCATCATACAGTCAGCACACATGCATCACACGTGCATTTTTCACCTTGCAGGCCGCACACACACTCATTATATGGACAGCTCACATGTATCATACACGACACTCATCAGAAAGACAGAGAGGAACAGTATTTACTGCTAGAAATGTGACCCGCTTAGCAGAATCCGCTGAAGATCGCTGCTGCAGCACCATGGTCAGAAACTCTTATTGGAGCTGGGGTCAGCACATCAATGCAGCAAATTTAGCTTCATGCATTAGGGTCAGCCCCACAGGGTGCCTAGGAGTGATACTCTGTCACACCATCATTTTGGTCTATGTGTACATACTTTAAGTCATCTTACATCCCTGATCCCTGCAGGTCTCTCGGCTTCTTAAATATTCCCTTGGGTGAAATTCGGTGTCTGGCTTCCTCCCTTCCTTCCTTCCTTCCAGACCTCCAAGGCTGATGTCCGGTTCAAACCCCAGATCTGTCATTGCTGGCTATGTGACCTTAATTGCTTAACCTCCTGGTGTTCAGTTTCCTTATCTGTTAAATGAGTGACAATTGTACCTTCCTTGCAGGTGAGGCCTTAAGTTAATATGGTTGGCTATTATTGTTGGTGTTGGATCCAACTCATAATGGTAGCCTTTCAAGACTCCCTTGGATCTTGACTTGCTTGTCTTCTTATTAGATGATCTCCCAGTTTAGAATTGCCTAAGACCTTCTGCAGAGTCCCTGTGGTCTCTGTGGGATTTAAGACATCTCCCCAGTCCCTGCAGTCCCCAGACTTCCAAATCCGGGAGCATGGCAGCACGCCATCTCCCTGCTTCTCTCCCAGCCTGCCGATCCGGCTTCCCCACACCTTGCTTCTTTTGCATTCCATGCTGGGTGCCTTCCTCACAGCCCTTCCTGACTCACCTGCTTCTCCCTCACCTGGGCACCCAGGCAGGAAGCTGGAGTCACACAATGCCTGCCTGCCACTTCTTCAGGCTCTATGCCAAGAGCTGCAGCCCCTGCCTGTACATCCCGGCCCTTCTCCCTGTAGGGACCCGCATGCATCCTGACTCTGGCTCAGCCTCTAGGCTCTCCCTGCTAAACTAGATTGGGATGAAATATTAGTCTGCTTTTCATCCCTGTGACCAAAATACCTGACCAGAGTGACTGAAAGGGGAAAAAGTTTCAGAGGTTCAGTCCATGGCCCACCAGTTCCACTGCTCTGGACCAAAGGTGAGGAAGACCATCATGGCAGAGAATAAGTGCTCAATTTATTATAACCAGGAAGCAGACAGAAAGAGAGACAAGACAGAGAATGAGGAGGAACCCTTCTGAGGCTCACCCATAGTAACCCCCCTCCTCCAGCCACGTTCCACCTGCCTACAGTTACCTGCCAGTCCATTCACTTGGGTGGACCGATTAGGTCCAATCACTTCACCTCTAAAGATTCCTGCATTAGCACAGGAGCTTTCAGAGGACACCTCATATCCAAGTAGAAGTATTTTCAGCCTTTCCGCCTGCTCTAATCGAGGTTATCC
>PVKS010034892.1:0-20470 GCA_004027875.1 Aplodontia rufa
GAATGACCCAGCAAGCCTGAGCCATCCTCCGAGGGGCTGAGTTAGGAAGGGTTGGGGAGCCGGGAATAAGGGGGCGAACGCTGGCGCCTGGAACACGGGACCTGCATCTTCTGCCGCTGCTGATCTCTCTGATGTCTCTGCTGATCTCTCCGGTTCTATGCGTCTTCTCTGCTTTCTCCCTTCAGGACACGGCTGCTTGCTTTCTTGCTTTTCTCTGGCTACTGCTGCTTCTTTGGCTGCTTCTTCTCTGGCTGCTTTCTCTTCTTTGGCTACTTACTTCTTGGGCCGCTTTCTTTACCTGACTAGCTGCTACTCTATTTATCCATTACAATAGCCAATAGGGTACAATGCAAACACCTTTCTCCAATTGTAACAAATGAGTGGCCGAATAGCTTAGTCATGCGGTCAGGCAATTTGCTAATTACAAGCTAGCTGAACCCCTTAGAGTTGTTTACCACCAATTCTTCTACAAGCCAGCTGAACCTCATGTTCCCAACAGTGCCCACTCAAGGTCTGTGTTTATGGATCAGTAAGAACCCACTCACCTTGGTTTGGGGCTTTTCTTCAACAGTGCGTAGCTGTTTGGTAGGCATGGAGAAGAGGGAAGGGTTTATTCAAGTTTGTGCTTTTTATTACTTGTGTATGACAGAAAAGAAGAAGGGTTAGATGTTGAATACATTTGTAAGAAATTATTAAATATAAATTGAACTGGTTAGAGTTTCACACCTGCCCCTGACCTACAGTGGGTCCCATCTTCTGGACATAAGGGTGAAGCTTACAAGTGTTTGGGGTCATGAAAGAGGGAGTTAGACAAATAATAGTAGTCCCAATGTCCTGAGAAAAGATTTAAGGTGCAGATGATTGTCTTGTAGGCAATATGGAATAGGTAGTTACTGCTGAGAGGCCTTCTTCTAAGAAACACACTAATATACTCCACAGCACAGGCAAGGCATAGCACTCCCTGGCATAGCAAGAAATGATCTGGTTTAGGAGTAAGAATAGAAACTGACATAAGGATACTGTTAGATTCCAGTTAGGGTTAGGTTTAGAGTTGGGTTTAGGGTTAGCCCCTGTAGATCTTCCTGGTAATAGGCAGTGGTACAGTCTTTTAAGATGGTCTCTTTTTTTTCCCTGTGGTACTCAGAAACCTAGGAGGCTCTGAGTGCCATCTTTCTCCAACTCCTGGGTTTATTTTCCTTCTTGCTCTCCAAAATCCTGTGAACTCTTGGTACCCTATCTAGGGTTTGTTTGAGAGAGAGAGAGAGAGTTGATTTTATTTTTTTCATCAGGTTTTTGTTTTTCCTCCACTTAGTTGTGTATGTGGTGCTGGAGATTGAACCCAGGTCCTTGCGCATGCCAGGCAAGCATTCTACTACTGAGCCACCTCTCCAGCCCCCATCTAGTTTTTTCATCAATTCTTCTATCAATACATAGTTTACTGATTAAACTTTGCATACTCTGATTACTGTGATAGGTGTAAACATTTTTAGTAATTATGGCCTCTGTTAGAAATAAAAAAAAAAGTGTAACTTCATAACTATTGTGCTTCAAATGGATTTGAAGAGCCTACTTTGGAAGTCATAATCCTAAGCATCTTGAAAGCAATGGATACATTAGGGCTTGTCAGTAATTGTTTGAATTTCTATTTAAGTGAAAAAAATAAGCACAAAAATACTTTTCAGTAATTTATACCATACTACTGAGTAAAAAGAAAGGATGTTGGGGCTGGAGCGGTGGCTCAGTGGTTACAGGGTTTGCCTGGCATGTGCAAGTACGCAAGTTCAAACCCCAGCACCATGTACACAACCAAGTCTTGGAGAACTAAAGCCATGTGAAAAACTAAATAAAAAATTGATTCTCTCTTTCTTACTTCTCTCACCGTCCCGCTCTCTTTAAAAAAAAAAAAAAAACGATGTTAAAGAGTGTAAGTAGTATGCCATCATTTGGGGGGAAAGAAAAAATGCATATGGGAATGTTTACATATGCTTGGAACACCCTAGGGACTTACAGGAAACTCATCTTTGGTTGTCCCCAAGAAGGGAAGAATGGATGTTGGGGGGATTGTAGAGATAGGGAGGCTTATCTATTTCTTACTTCCCCCAATATTTAATTATAAAACATTTCAAACATATAGAAAAACTGAAAGAATTATATACAGGGAATACTAGTATTTGCCGCTCAGACTGTCATTAACATTTTAACTATACTTTATCAATTTTTCTATCCAACCATCAATCTAACTTATTTTTTGGATACATTTTGAAGTAAATTGCAAATATAACTTCACTTAATCCCCACATTCTAGAGCATGGTTATGATTAGTTGAATTTCAAATCATGTTTTACAATTGGTTGAGTTCTGACAAATGCACACATCTGAATAACCCAAATCCCTACCACATACTGTACAGAACATTATATCAACCCAGAAAGTGAAAGGAGGCCTATGTTTTTAGGCTTTTTTTTTTTTTTAACCTGGGATTGAAACCACAGGTACGCAACCACTGAGACATATCCCCAGCCCTTTTTATTTTGAGTCAGGGTCTTGCTAAGTTGCTCAGACTGGCTTTGAACTTGTAATCCTCTTGCAGCAGCTCCCAAATTGCTGGGATTATACATTTGTGCCACTACTCAGCTCGGAAGTCTGCTTTTGATTGTATTCCTCTTAGCATCTTTGGAATTTTGTACTCCACGCTTGTGTTCTCGTCTTTAAAGTAAATATTTAAACTTATTCAATGTTTGGACTTTTTTAGTCAGGCATTGTGGCACATGCCTGTAATCCCAGTGACTTGGGAGGCTGGGGGAGGAAGTTCCCAAGTTGAGGCTGGTCTGGACAATTCAGACCCTGTATCTAAATTTAAAAAATAAAAAAAGGTTGGGGATATATCTCAGTGGTAGAGTGCTGCTGGGTTCAATCCCAAGCACTATGTGTGTGTGTGTGCATGTGCGTGTGTGTACACACACACATACATACATATATACACACTATACTATGTATATAGTCTATATATATACCTTTTATCTCTATATATACTATACATATGTAGTATATATATGTTTTTATTGAATCTAAATTAGATGAGAAAACAAAAACAGGAGGAGATGATAGATGACAATGGAATGAAGAACTCACTGAGGTTGAAGAGTTGTAGTGGTGGTGTTACCAGAACAACTGTTTGTTTTGGCTAGACAGTAGGATGTTGGAATGGAGTTTTCAAAAGCAGTTATTAAGTTTGGTTATAAGGATCCATTCATAAGGAATGGGTGGCTTGAATGAATGAAGATTAAAATATTAGTTCCCCTATCACGTGTCAAGTGTACAGTATATTCTTCCCTTGTAATACACAGCATTACAACACAAGTAATAAGTACTATAGCTATCTCTTGTTGTCCACAGGGGACTGATTTCAGCATCTGCGAAGATACCAAAATCCTTGGATGCCCATGACCTTTATATAACATGCTGTAGTATTTGCATATAATCTACACAATACTCCTGTATACTTTAAATCATCTCTACATTATTATAAAACCTAATATAACGTAAATGTTATGTGAACAATTGCTTTACTGTATTGTTTAGCCAAAAGTATGCACATAACTTTTTTTCCAAATATTTTCTATCTGTGGTTGCTTGAATTCACATATGTGGAACCCACACACATGGAGGTTCAAATGCATCTGAGTAACTATGCTTAATATTTGCCTCCCTTCCTAACCTCCAAGAAGGCAGGGGTCTTCTGTTTTATTTAATCCTGTATTTCCAGCACCTAGCATATATAGAATTGGTATGAACAAATACCGTTTTATACCTGCATAATACAATGCCAGGTATCCTGTAAACTCTACCTATAAATTATATTCTCTTCCCTAGGTCTGTGGTTTTGTATTAAAGATAAAAACTTGGTGGTTATGCTTTAGGATATGCTATGATAATTTGACTTCAAGAAATCCAATTAATATTCTAATATTCATCCCCAAAGTAATCTTTAATAGAATATTTAAGGGCCCATCACTGTTTTGTTTTTGTTTTTGTTTTTTTGGTACCAGGGATTGAACCCAGGGGAGCTTAACCACTGAACCACATCCCCAGCCCTTTTTAGATTTTATTTTGAGACACGGTCCAAGTTGCGTAGGGCCTCGCTAAGTTGCTGAGGCAGGCTCAGAACTCGTGATCCTTCTGCCTCAGCCTACCGATTACATGCGTATGCCACCGAGCCTGGCAGTGCCCATCACTTTTGACCAGCAATGTTAATAGTTAACATGTTTGTGTATTCATTCATTAAACAAATATTTACTGGGTTCCTTCTCTGTGCCAGTTCTCACTGAAGACAGCTGTAAACGAAGCTTGCGTGACAATGTATTTCATTTCCCTTAACTTGTAGTCCCCAGGTCTGGGGCGAGGGGCGAGGGGCGAGGGGCGAGGGGCGAGGGGCGAGGGGGAAGCCCGGTCCCGCCGGCAGAGGGCGCGTCCTTGTCCTCCGGACCTGCAGGCTTCCAGGCTCGCTCGCTCCCGAGCGCGCCCCCGCCCGCCGCGTCACGTGACGTGCCCACGGACCCTGAGCTGCGCGGCCTAAGCCGAGCTAAATTCTTTGCCAGTGGCCGCCGTGGGTGCTACCTCAAAGGCTAATCCGAGGGAGTGGGGGAGGCCTGTGGAGTCGATGCTTCCTCTTCTAAGTCAGGTCGGCTCCCGTTACCCGAGTTCTCACCATTCGCCGTTCCGGTCTCCCTGAGCGTTTGCATGAGCTCGTTCGTGTGGGGAAGCTCCGGTGACCATGTAGGGGGAAAGAGCGAGGAAGCTCCGGCGCCTGGGACGAGGTCAGCGCTGCTGGCACGCTGCCCGAGCGCCGTTCGCAGCCCGGGTGCGGGCCGCGGGGCCCTTGGGCCCTGCTGGGAACTCGGGCCTCCTGCTGTGGCCTGGCCCGGAGCGCCGCGAATTCTCGCCTCGCCTCGCGAGATTCTAAGTTGAGGAACATGGCGACGTCTAATCTGTTAAAGGTAAGACCCTCAGTCCACCCTGGGTTTTACTCTGTGGCCGCCGGGTTCGGCTCTGCGGCAGCGGCTGAGTTCGGGCTCAGCGGCGAAGTGTGGGAGGGTTCCGGGGTTGTCTGCCGGAAGGGGAGCTGCGGTGGCTGCGCCGAGGACCAGAACGCCGGTCCCTGGCCTTGGGGTCGAGTGGCTTTCGTGGTCCCTCCCTCTGGCTGCATGAAGCGTGAAAAGCGCCGCTGAGGGCTGGCGGGGAGCGGTGTTTTCTAGGGATCAGCTCCGGCCGGAGCGGGATGGTCGCTGTGCCCTGACGGATTGGGCCATTATTACTTTTAGGTACTGTTTGTTCTGAAGCAAGAGTTTAGGACGCATAAGAGGAAAAATCCAAGAAAAATGCTGCCTGACAGGTTTCGATGACTCTAATCTCAGCACCTCAGTTGCTGTTCTCATTCTGTCTGCACGAAATGCGAGTCAGACAGCAGTGCCTCCCACTCCACCCTCTTTCTGCCTCTTCTGTATGCTACACCTTCTCTCCTGTTCTCCCATTCTGGACTTTCAGTCCCCTTCTTTTCCTTAAGAGGCTGTTCCCCAACCTTCATCCCCATTGGAGGACACTACCAAATGACAGCGGGTAAGGGCTAGCATAGCCATCGTTTTAGGAGAGTTCTTATCAACGAAAACATTTAGAGTTTGTTTTATATGGCAAGAGAGATCTAGGCCCATAGGGGCAGATTCTCCATGTAGAGTTAAAAAGTTTGGCGGAGAATTAGGAAACATGGAACTATTCTGCTGTATAGTATCTTTTGCCTTAACAGTATTGTCTGAAATGGGGTAGTGATTACCTCCTGGAACAAAAGCGAACGATGAATTACTTCCCAGAACCATCATTATGCCCTTAGGCAGTGTGAATGGACCATAGAAAATAATAGAGTAGGAAACAGATTAAAGTATACTGAAATTTCGATTAGCTGCTTATAAAATGAAGATCAAATTTTATTAAGAGAAATATATCACCTTTTTTTTCTTTTTAAAGAGAGGGACAGTGAGAGAGACAGAAAGAAAAAAACAACTTTATTTAGTTTTTCATATGGCCTTAGTTGCTCCGATACTTAGTTGTGTTCGTGGTGCTGGGGTTTGAACCCGGGTCCCCGTGCTCGCCAGGCAAGCGGCGAAACCGCTGAGCCACCGCTCCAGCCCCAACATACCACCTTTTAAAAGGGCCTAGAACTAGATTCTCTGAATTCATCACTTATGAGTTGTGTGACAGATTTCCTAACCTCGTGCCCAAGGTTCATCATCAATAAAATGAAGTTATCAATAGCACCTATTTTGAGAGAGCATTATGATGATTAAATGAATTTCTATAAAGTGTTTTAACTGTGCCTGTCACTTTATTCAATTTAATAAATTACTAGGAGTAATGTTCCTGTTTTTTTAAGAAAATAAATCCAAGCTCTGTGGAGCCCCTGGCAGGGAAGGCTAAGGGGGCTGAGGCTGGAGGATCACAAGTTAAAAGCCAGCCTCAGCAACCTAGCTAGGCCCAAAACAACTTAGTAGCCCCTATCTCAAAATGAAAAATAAAAAAGGCTGGGAATGTGGCTCAGTGGTTAAGAGCTCCTGGGTTCAATCCCCAGGGCCAGAAGGAAAAAAGAAGAAAAGAGAAAATTCACAGATATTAACTCATGCTACTCTACCTTTTCTTCTGTAACAGTATAGGAAAGTTTTAATGCATTAGTTCAGAAAGAAAAGTTAACTTCTGAAGTCAGTGTATCTGTGTTTCTGTGGACAGTATCTTTTCTTGTTAATAGAAATGGTTTAAAGAAATGAGGTGGTTCCTGATTCTTTGTGAATTTTTGATTACTTTCCTTCCATCCCCCAAATTCTTTGTCAGAAAAGAGTAAAACACTATTCTCTATACAAATCCTTACAAAGAATTTTTTGGAAGAGGTATAAACCTAAAGCTACTTCATTCACTGAGTTGCTAGTTAAGTAGTTACCTTATAGAGATTATGAGTCTGTATCTACAGCATACACCTTTAGAATGGAGGGAGAACTGCCTGATACAGAAAATGTGCACTGGGGGTACTTACTTAGGGTAAGAATATCACAAGTATTAAGAAAGTATGGAAATTTAGAGGCTTGTCAATCTAAATAGCCCACACTCTTTTTCCCTTCTAATGGGTAAACCTTAATTTCTTAAACAAATCTCTGCCTATACCTTTGGAGAGAAAAAAAGAACTTTAACTTAAAAACTTTTAAACAACTTTCATAAATAAAGGAAGGTGATATTGCATTGAAAATGAGTCAGTGACTCTGTTGTGCTAGTAACTTGCTAGTAACTTGCCAAAAATACATTGGGAAATTTTTAGTAAGATTATTTTATTAGACATCGACTATGGGAAAAATCAGAATTTCTAAATACTATATAGCATGTGATTTTTAAATATGTATAACTAATGTTATGGTGACATTACAAATAGACAATTGGTTCTGTTACCCAAATTACCAAAAGTTTATGCGTTCAAGTTGGTCAGAAAACTTCCCCCCCTTCTTGTTGGTAGGTGGGAGGATTGCCTAATACTCATATATTAAAAGTATTAATCCTCAAGTGGGAAGACTGAAGTTAGTCTTCTGGAAGAAATGTAGTGAGGACCTGCCAGAGTAAATCTGAACTATAATTTGTAGTGTTCATTTAAGTTGAGGTTATTGGTACATTGAATAGAGATGGGGCTGACTGCCTAGTGACCAAATCAACCTCATTTCCTTTTTTTTTTTTTTTTTAAAGAGAGAGGGACAGTGAGAGAGAGAGACAGAGAAAGGGAGAAACAACTTTATTTAGTTTTTCACATGGCCTTCTTTGCTCCAACACTCAGTTGTGTACGTGGTGCTGGGGTTTAAACCCGGGTCCCCGTGCTTGCCAGGCAAGCGCTGAAACCGCTGAGCCACCGTTCCAGCCCCCTCATTTCCTTTTTTGACAGGATTAATTAACTCGTGTATTAATGAGATGCCTTTAAGGTTGTGCAATTAGATTTTACCATAGCACATTTGACAAAAAGATCATGTCCAGTGGTCAGAATGGAGAAATGTGGGTTAAATGAGAATATATTTATAATTTCATTCATTATTAAACGACTTTACCTGAAAAATGATGAATAATAAACCGCTATGGACCCTAAAGGGAGGCCTTCAATGTCCTGTTAAAAGTATACATTCTTTCCTTGTTTACCAGTAACATGGATGCAATCAAATTTATTGAGTTGGTGGATGATAGAAGTCTGAGAAATAGCTAGTATATTTTGAAAGATAAGATTCAAAACTTTCTTGATATGAAACTTGTAACTTAGAGTCCAGTGCAATAAAAAACACCAAATTTTTTAATATTGGAAGATGATTGTAATAATTGTTCTCCGTTGAAAGCAAATGGACTGTTGCGGGATCTTGGAAATCTTTTGGGTATACAAAGATTTGTGTAGTACTCCACAACTGCTTAGAGGGGTTTATATCTCTAAAACCTTTTCCTTATTTCTACTTTATCTTGTTTTTTTTTTTTTTTTTTTAAAGAGGGACAGTGAGAGAGACAGAGAAAGAGAGAAACAACTTTATTTAGTTTTTCACATGGCCTTAGTTGCTCCAACACTTAGTTGTGTACGTGGTGCTGGGGTTTGAATCCGGGTCCTCGTGCTTGCCAGGCAAGCGCCGAAACCACTGAGCCACCGCTCCAACCCTATCTTGTTTTTTCCTTCTTTGTGTTTCTATAGAACTTTTATAGTAATCTGATATGACAGTCTTACCTTCTGTTTTAAATTACTTCTAACATGTAATTCTGCTTATTCCTTTTGCAGTTATATGGGCCCTCAGTACACATTTTCTTCATTTCCAATTGTTTATCCTACACCAAAAAAGCATTTTTTCCAAACTGGTTTTTTTCCCCCTTCTAACCCTAACCCTTCTTAATTCTAACATATTACTTTACTAGCTATTTTGAGTGTCCTTAATTCCCTTCTTCAATACCACAAATTTTGCTAGCTTTCTTTGTATCCTGCTACCTCCTAAATTGCCTCCTTCTGTCTGTTCCTGTTTGGTCCTCATTTTACCACCCAGACTTGGTGCAATGTCCTCTCTTTCTTGTTTTCTTTTCTTTTCTTTTTTTTCCCCCACTTTATGTCAGCAAGAAAGGTCCATGTATTTTTTATGTAAACTTAACCTGTGATTGGCTTCTGTCTCAAAGTTTTGCTCTTTCTGTTTATTCACTATCACAGGTTCTTGAAAAACTCAGCCCTCTCTTTGCTGCCTTTATTTTTCTTCATCTTTTTCCTTAATTTACCTCACCCAATTATGTTGAAGCTATCAAATCTTAGGTGTTCTAGCACCCTTCTGATTGCCAGAAGAGATTCATCTTTGATAGCATTCATCCTTTATTCTGATATTATTGCTCACTTCCTCTGCTTTGCTTTTGATTTTTTGTGACATAATAGTCTCCTTGATCTACTATCTCTCAAATTGACCTTTCTCCCTTCCCCCCAACATAATTATTTCTCAGGATGTAATGTTCAGTCCTTTCCTATCTTTGTACTTTTTTTCTGGGACAATCTTAACTCCCATGATTTCACTATTTTTATCTCTTAGTGCTGATCTGAGCTCTAGACCAAAACACAGTTCTAGCCATATCACTTTCCTGCTTAGATACTGTTGATGGTTCAAATTCTTTGAGATCTTTCCAGTTGCTGTCTTCTTCTTAATTATGTCTTACACACTCGTATCTAACTGGTTGCTTGTTGGCTCACTAGCATGCTGAAAGTTGCTTTTTCCTAATAACTAACTCCACTTCTCTCCTAATTCAATTTAGAGAGAGAGAGAAAGAGAGAAAGAGAGAGAGAGATGAGGTAAGTGGTATACAACCAATCTATAAGAAACTCCAAATTTTTTGTTGTTGTTGTTTTTTAAGATCCTGAGGATTTAACCCAGGGGTGCTTAACCACTGAGTCACATCTCCAGCCCTTTTTTTCTTTTTCTTTTCTTTTTTTTAAAGAGAGAGGGACAGTGAGAGAGAAAGAGAAAATCAATTTTTTAAATTTAGTTTTTCATGTGGCTTTTGTTGCTTTAACACTTTCTTGTGTACCTGGTGCTGGGGTTTGAACCCACATACTTGCACATTCCAGGCAAGCACTGTAACTGCCAAGCCACCACTCCAGCCCATCCCCAGCCCTTTTTGTATTTTATTTTGAGACAGTGCCTCACTAAGTTGCTTAGGGCCTTGCTAAGTTGCTGAGGCTGGCTTTGAACTTGCAATCCTCGTGCTGTAGCCTCCTGAGCCGCTGGGATTACAGGTGTGTGCCAATGCCTGGCAAGAATCTAAAATTTAAAGTGAAATATGAAGTACAGTTTTTCTCAGTAGAAATTTTTATCCTTAGGAGAAAAATAAATGGAAATACAAAGCACTGGTTTAAAGTATCTGCAGAATTTATTCATTATTAAAATAGTTTTATTAGATACCCATGTGCAAGGCACCAGGAAGAATACAAAGCTATACATATAACAATATTCATGCTCTTTGGGAATTTGCCATATACAAAAGAAGATTAAAGGGTACTAATGGCTTTACTATAAGGAAGAATATTCATGTGTGCTGCCAATTGCTGTATGGTCCCTCATAGTTTGAGGTAATTTCTCAGGGGATGATTAAGGTAAGTTTTATGCAGAAAGCATTGGAGCTGGAGTTTGAAGAATGAGTACTCTTTTTTAGGTGGTGATTAGAAGAAGATTTGGTAAGAATGGAGACTAAATCAGTTTGGCTGTAATTTAAGCAAACTGTTGCATCCTGTATGGATGGTGCTCCTTGAAATTGTTGCAGCATGGTAGCCTGGAACATAGGTAAATGACAGGAGAAGCAGTAAAGGGAAAAATTAGGGTAAGATTGTGAAGGGCCTTTGGTGCTTCATACTTAAGTGGGTTTGATATAAAGTTCCATAGATAATGGGGAATATTTGGAAAACATGTGAGCTGAGATATTGTCAAACCCTCAACCAGTTTTTGGCTCTTACACATAAAATTGTCGCTTTCTGTTTTATGTGCATTCAAAATCTCATTTGCAGGATGACCATGGATGAGGAGTTTTTGTTGTTGTTTTTAAAGAGAGAGAGAATGAATCAATTTTATTTAGTTTTTCATGTGGCTTTTGTTGCTCTGACACTTCATTTTGTACGTGGTGCTGGGGTTTGAACCTGCATTCTTGTACATGCCAGGCAAGTGCTGTAACCACTGAGCCACCGCTCCAGCCTCGATGAGAATTTGTGATAATGACATGTTCATTGAAATAACAAGAATCATTAAGTTTACAGAAAATAAATTTATTAATTGAACAAGAGTTTGGCATTTTCTAATTCTAACTACATGATGGTGCACTAGGCAGACATACTTCTGCCCTTGTGTAACTTACATTTTTGTGGGGAAAAGAAGTAATAAACTTAGAAGCAAATAAATATGTGGTATAAGATTGTGATAAACACCTCAAAGAAAAACAATGAAGAATAGAGAGTGAAGGTGGTTTTTTTTTTTTTTTTGACAAAATTTATCAGGGAGGGCCTCTGGAGTGATGGATGATATTTTAGGCAGGACCTTTATGAAGCAAGGGGGCAAGCTTGCTTGTTTAGGAGACAAATTCAGTATAGGGGGAACTACTAGTGCAATTCAGAGTCATGATCATGTTTGGTAAGGAACTTGGATGTGATACCAAGATCTGAATGGTATTGGGGATTGCAGGTGTGTGCTATCATGCCTGGTGAGAATCCAAATCTTAAAGTGAAATGCGATGTGATTAAGATACATAACGGGTTTTTTTTCTTCTTCTATTTTGGTGGTACTGGGGATCTGATCCAGGAGTGTTCTACCTCAGAGATACATCCCTAATCTTTTTTTGTTTTGAGATAGGGTCTTGCCATATTGTCCAGGCTGGCTTTGAACTTGTAACCCTCTTGCCTCAGCTTCCCAAGCAGCTGGGATTACAGGTGTGTGCCACCATGCCCAGCCATAACTAGATTATTCTTTTTAATATGTCTAGTTAAAAGAAAGTCTCATTAACAACTCAGCTTGTCAATTTTTTAATTAGATTATTAAGAATCGCTATTTTGAAATGGTCATCTGAGAGGAGCATTGACCCTTAGTGCTGCTGTTCTTCACTTTAGGGTCCTATCCTAAAAATGTGGTCGTATATGCCACTCACAGCCTAGGGGGAAATTAAATTTAGGAGTATATTAAGAGTGGGAATGGGAGTAGTGGACTAAATCAACTGTAAAGCTGTAATAATTGTAAATGGGAGAAACTTATGAAAAAAATGTTTTCTCAATTACCATAATCTCGAGATGATGCATGTTAATTAAAGCCACTAAAAGGAAGTGACATGGGGCTGGAGTGGTGGCTCAGTGGTTATAGCACTTGCTTGACCTGTGCAAGAACCTAGGTTCAATCCCCAGCACCACATACACAATTACAACATACACATACACAAATTACAAATTACACACATACACAAATACAACACACAAAGTGTTGGAGCAATGAAAGCCACATGAAAAACCAAATAAAATTGATTCCCTCTCTCTCTCTTAAAAAAAAAAAAGTGACACTTAGGATAAATTTTTAGATATCAGTCATATCAGTGGATTTGAGGAAGGAAATTTTAGCGTACTAGAAAGTATTAATAATATACTAGTTATAGTGGGCATGATGGTGCATGCCTGTAATCCCAGTGAGTTGGGAGGCTAGGGCAGGAGGATTGCAAGTTTGAGGCCAGCCTCAGCAAACTAGTGAGGCCCTAAGCAACTTACTGAGACCCTCTCTCAAAATAAAAAGGGCTGGGGATGTGGCTAAAAGAAAAAAAAAAAATTAGTCATGCATGTAATCCCAGTGACCTGGGAGACTGAGTCAGAAGGATCAGCTTTAAAATTTGTACTATAGATTTGTGGTTGTTTTGTTTGGTGATGACTGACAAATGTGGTTTTAAAATCAAATAACTGAAAACACTAGTGGCTCTTAAACAATATGGGAAACCACCCATTCAAAATAGCAAACCTCATGATTTACATGGAAGGGCTAAAATCTGCAAATCGGATTTCTTTTGTGAAGTTATCAGTATGTGGGTATAATTCATAATTAATACCTTTATAACTTCACAGAAGAAATAAAAACAGATTTTTAAGAAAACTGAACTTCTTTTTATGTTCCATATATTCGGGACAAGAAAGAGTGTATAATAAAAATGAATTGTTCAGTTGTGTGCGTGCTTTTTTGTTTGTTTTTTTTTGTCTTCCCTTTAACTTGTCCTTTCACCCTAACTTTTCTTGTACTTTTGTCACTGTGAAGAACATATAACAGGAAATGTTTAACATAGTTGCATTCTTTGTATCTTTTTACATATGATATGACATTAAAATATTGTATTAATATTGCTCCTGTAATTCAATGGGGCATATTTTGTCCCAGGCTATTTAGAGATTGCTGGATATTTGAGGGCAAACCAATATGTAAGTATTTGAATTATTTTGTTGTAAAGTAATTGTATCATTTATCAAAATGATTCTATTACTTTGAAACATTTTGTAAGCCAGTGGACTTTTCTATTTACTTTTATGTGTTTAAGCATTATTATTTAGCATGATATCAAATTTTATCTTTACATACAACTCTTTTCCTCAGGATTAAATAAAACAGGATTGTTTTGGTGAACTCATTGCTTGTAAAAGCACTCTTGAATTTCAGTGGGAAGTGTGCAGATTTTTAAAGTGATAATACATTCTAAAGAATGTATATAGTATCTTTAATTTCTGGCCTATAACACCTTCACCCACCTTGAACATATATTGTATTCTTTTGTATTCACTTTCTACTGTATGATTACTTTTCTTTGAAACACCATAGCTACAGGTAAGAGTGTAGGACTCTGCTGGTAATCAGTTTTAGAACTAATTTCTTCCATAGAGACTTTTCAGATAAAGCTGAGGGTATTTTATTTGGATTTGGGCAACCAAGTGACATTAAGGGTTCCTCATTCCTTTATATTGATTTGATCAGGGAAAGGGAGTTGAACCTTGTTTACTTTTTTTCCTTTTTTTAAAAAAATACTGTTTTCATCATATTTCTCCTGATTACTTGTGAGAAACTTGACACTGATTTATTTTTTCTCAGCCTTGAGAGGAAGACATTAAGTAAAAAGTAATTTAATAATAAACTTATTTAAAACAAAGGCAGGAGAATGTGAGAGAAAAAGAAATGAATGTTAAGAAATATAACCTTAGTGTTTGCTTAAACTATACAACACATTCAAAACTGAGCTTATCACCTCTACTAAACCATTCGATTCCATGTATTTTCCTGGCATTTCTTGTTTGGTCATTGATTTTGCTACTTATTCATTCAAGTAAGAAATCTGAGAACCATGTTACATAATCAAATAGGAAGGAAAAGAAACAGATGCTACAATACTAAGTTAACTGAAAAGGGTTGAATGAAGTGACTATTTCCAGAGATGTCAAAGTCCACCAACAAAGGATGATGAAATATTCGGGGAAAAGCAACAGTGTGAGGTCATTAACCACCTGACTACAAGAGGTGAGGAAAGAGAATGGTGCTATCAAAACTTAATGCCCGGCTGGAGCCGAGGTCCAGTGGTTTTTTCCCGTGCGCAGGGAAGTAAATTCAAACCCCAGTACCACATACACAAAGAAGTGTCAGAGCATTGAAAGCCAAATGAAAAAACTAAATAAAATTGATTCTTTCCCTCCCTCTCTCTCTCACTGTCCCTCTCTCTCTTTTTTAAAAAAAGAAAAATAACAACTTCATAACAACAGAAGCCACGTGAAAGGGACTACGCAATAGGAACCCTGACTAGAAGTGGAGGAATGCTACCACTGTCAAGCCCCACCCAACAAAGACAAAGGAAGGAATGGGTTTCCTGACTTATTCTCTACCTCCCATAATTTAAAAAAAAAAAGTGTCTTTTTATGTTTTGATGCTTTCATCTTGTGGTTTTTAGATAACTGCCACTATAATTTTAATTAGTTTTTTTATTTTTGTTTTATTTTCCCAGTTTAAAAACCTGATGTAATTAAGCAAAGGGCTGGTTCTGTTCCATAGGTTAGAAGTCTCTATATACCTCATCCAGGAAAGAATAGGGGAGTACTGAAGAATGTGGCTTTAATAAAGCTAAACTTACTGAATTTGAATTCCTGGTCTGCTACTTATTACCTGTAGTCTCATGCAGATAATCTTACTTAATTTCAGGTTACAGTGTACAGTTTTTTCATCTACAAAGTAAGAATAATCATATCATTTGACACACAGGATACTTGTAAAGATTAAATGACTTAATACTTGTATTAGAATAGTGTAGTACCTGACACATAATTAGCAGATATTATAAAGTGAAGTGATCAAAGTGATAGAATTATTTACACATCTATAGTGAAGATTATTGTGAAGTTAAATAATGGCATAAATATTGAACTCAAATTTAGAGATATTAGATATTTAAACTACCCATGACAATGTCAAAGAAACTTGGAAAATAAAAAGAGGTACTCTGTACAACATAAAACACATGCAGAATTTGTTGGCTTACATAACCCCAAATTAGTCAAATGGCATGTATTTGCAATAAAAGAAATATTAGAAAATCTTGAAATGGAATGATTAAGGAAAAAGCAGTGGGTATATAGTAAGAAATGTTTGCTAAATTCAACTCTCCCATGATTTGTTTCAAGCATCCTACTTTTATTGCTCCCTACTCTTTTTTTTTTTTAAGAGAGAGAATCAATTTTATTAGTTTCTCATATGATTTACACTTTGTTGTGTACGCCGGGTGCTGGGGTTTGAACCCACGTCCTCCTGCATGTCAGGCAAGCTCTGTAACCACTGAGCCACCACTCCAGCCCGCTCCTTATTCTTTTTAATTCACTCCCTCTGGTAGCTTTTATTTCAATGATATAGCATCATTACTAGGACCTCCAAGTTACTGATTCTTCCACCTTATTGTTTCATGTCTTAGATCTTTGGGTTTATGCTCATCATCAAATTAGGAAACATTTTTGCCTTTTTTATTTCAAATATTTTCTCTTCCACTACTGTGAGACTCCCGTTTTTTGTAGGTTAGGTCATCTGATGTTTTGCAGTTCCCTGATACACATTTTTTTTTTCTCCTTCATTTTGATTCTTTATTTGTCAAGAAGAGATTATAGTACTGATAGCAGCATCCTCTCTGCACAGCATCAAAAACTATTATATTCTGCTTTTGAACGAGTTGGAATAAATTTCACTCTCAGCACTTTCATTTCATGTCAGCTACATATCATGCTTCAAACTATGCCAATGGCTATATGTGTGACAAAACTCTTTATTCACTAATGGGTTCTTGCATTTAAGTCACATAAGGCTGTCATGAAATGACCTGATACACATTTTTAAAAAGTCATCATTTCTATGCTGTTCATTCTTTTCTCAACCTTTTTGGTCATGTGGAATTTATTTAGAACCTACTTATTATCCTTGTACACTAAATCTCTTATCCATGTCACTTCTGGATCAGTTTCAGTTTCTTTTGATTTTTTCTTCTCTGGATTATTGGTTATAATTTCCTGCTTCTTAGAATGCTTGGTAATTTTTGACTGGAAGCCAGAAATTTAAAGTTTTATGTTTAGGGGGCTGGATTTTTAAAATTTCCTTGAGATATTTTTGTATTTGGCATCTAATTCTTGGATGTAGTTTGGAGCACTTTTTATCCTTTTTCTTTTAAGTTTAGTTAGAGTGGATTCAGAATAACCTTTTTTGTATGTGGTCTGTATGGGGGCATGACCTGTGTTCCCTTTTAAACTTTTAGGATACTGTTATAGAGGGGAAAAAATTTTTTTAAAAAATAAATTCTGCATTAGGCCCTAGTAAGTTCAGTCCCCTGCACTACAAAACAAAACAAAAACAAAAACAAAAACACAAAATTGCCAATGCTTGTATTTTTTTTTTTTAAAAGAGAGAGGGACACAGAGAATCAACTTTATTTAGTTTTTCATGTAACTTTCGTTGCTCCAATAGTCTGTTGCGTACATGGCACTAGGATCTGAACTCGTGTCCTCACGCATGCCAGACAAGCACCATAACTGCTGAGCCACCGCTCCAGCCACAATGCTTGTATTTTTTAAGGTAAAAGCAAAATAGTACTGATGAATACCATTTAGGGCAGGGCTAATTCTGTGTTAGTTAGCTTTGTATTACTATGACAAAATAATTGAGATCATTAACTTAACTTGCCAAGTGAAAATGTTTGTTTTGGCTCGGTTATGGATGTTCTGCTCCATGCTCAGTGGTCCTATTGTTTTGGGCCCCTGAGGAGGGCAGCATATTGTGGAGGAGTGCATGACAGCAATACCATAAGGCAGGAAGCAAGAGAGAAGAGGAAGGGGCTGGGATCCCACATAAAAGGCATACTCCCAGTGACCTAAGAACCTCCTACAAGTCCTAACTAGACCTTTGAGGGACATTTAATATCCAAAGTGTAGCAGCTCCACTGTAGACTCACTGCCTTTCTGAGGACTCTATCCAATTTCTGGCATCTTAGGAGATGTTTCTAACTCATTGGTGGGAACACACACTATTTCTAGTCCTATGTGCACTCTGACAATTATTCTTCCTACTCCTTTTACATGGCTCTTACCCCAGTCTTAGATAGTTCTCTCACAAACATGTTTAAGACGAACTCTAAGACTTGTGCGGATCCCATTACAAATCTCCAGTTTCCTTCCCCTCCAAACCTTCTCTTCTATACCACAAATTCTGATTACCTTAACTTCGCCAAACCCTTTTAAACTTAGTAAAATCACTGGGCTCTGTTTGGGGTTCCACTCCTGTACTGAGGCCTGGAAGTTCTCTGGGCAATATGTTTGGGAGTTTATAGGGCTCATCTCTGTTGTTTTTCTTTTCTCAGGAAGCTCTGTCCTCCGTTGCCTTTGACTTTGTAGTTGTTTAGGCTGAAGGGGAAATCTGGTTACTGTTATCCCATCATAGTTGAAGTGTAAAGTTAAACTGTAAGTTTTTCTTATTGTCTTGATGTTCTTTTTAACCTTCTTACCTGGTATTAATTCTCTTTTCAGTCATTATAATCACTACCTTCAATATACTTTTGACTCCCTTGCCTCTCTTATTTCACGTAGGAAAACCACAACCCTCTCGATCTTTGAGGGCCAGCATCTGTGCAGCTGAGTGTTGCTGGAGAGAAAACACACACTATTCTGTTTTTACTTTGAATTGGTGACCACGTACTACAAGTGAGCCTGGTCATACTGTACTTCTGCAGTCAGTCATTTTTCTTCCCACTTTTCTAGATACATATTTCATGCCTTTTATTTAAAAATTACAGCATCTCCTCCCCCATGTTCTCAGACATTGTCCTCATTTTCCCATCACTGAGAAATCAAAGCAATAAAAATTTTTAACTCTTTAGTGTTGTGTTGTGCTAGCATTTTTTGCCTTCTCCTCTTAGTATATAGTCTGTCTCTGCATCTGTATGGTACACCTCATTCCCTTTCACCTATCCAGAGCAGTTTAAATTCTCCAGCAATTTCCTCTCTTTTCTTTACATCATCTATATTTCATTATATCCTGAGATGATATTATTAATATACAATGATACTAGTAGTTACCTTAAAAATTACTTCTTCTGGGTCTGGGGTAGTGGCTCAGCAGTTATGTCACTTACCTGGCATGCATGAGTACGCAGGTTCGAATCCCAGCACCACGGACACAGCGAATTGTGGCGCAACAAAACCATGAAAAACTAAATAAAATTGATTCTGTCTCTCTCTCCTCTCTCTCTCTCCCTCTCTCTTAAAAGAAATACTTCTTACCCTATCAGTTTACTATGCCATTTTTGTGCTACCATATTCAGGAAAAACTATCTATACTCTTTCTAGTTTTTCCTCCTTCCACTCCAATCTGGATTTTGTTCTTATCCCTATGCAAAAACTGCTATTGACAAAATCTCATTGACTCTATATTGCTATTTCAGTTGTTATCATACTTGATCTATCAGGAGCCTTTCTTCAAGTTGATCTCTCTCTTTCTCTTTCTTTTTTAAGAGAGAGAGACAGTGAGAGAGTGAGAGACAGAAGAAGAGAGAATCAGTTTTATTTAGTTTTTCATGTGGCTTTCGTTGCTCAGACACTTTGTTGTGTATGTGGTGCTGGGGTTTGAACTTACATCCTTGTACATGCCAGGCAGGCGCCATAACCGCTGAGCCACCACTCCAGCCCCACTCTTTCTTTCTTGATCTACTTTATTCACTTGGTTTCCAGAGTATCAGATTCTTTTTTTTTTTATTAGAAGTATATAGAGATAGAGTTGAGGGGGAAACATTATCAAAACAATAGCAATCAATGTATATATACTTTGTTATCCAGGGGTATTGCCAAAACATGGATGACCACCTTGGGTTTTACCTGTTGCAGTTTCCCCCTGAAGAACTCATGCGTTAAATGGGTAGCTCGTGGAGGGATGACGTAGGCTTCTGGGATGGTTCCCCCATCTTCCCATTCTCCAGACTCCTATGAGTTCTTCATATACCTTCCCACCTCCCTATCTCCCTCCCTACACCTCCAAGCATCCTAGAGAGCCTTCCCCCTATTACTCTGAAAGTTATTCATTCAATTTGAAGTATTTAGGTTAGCCGTCTGCCCTACTGCTTCCCCATATATTCTAGCATCAACAGATGAGAGAAACCATTCGGCCCTTGAGTCTCTGAGATTGGGAAACTTCACTAAGCATAATTCTATCCATCTCCATCCATTTGATATCAAAAGCCATAATATCGTCCTCTCTAATGGCCAAGTAGTATTCCATTGTATATATGTACCAAAGTTTTTGTATCCGCTTGTCGAGTGAGGGACATCTGGTTGGTTCCATAGTCTAGCTATAGTAAATTGAGCTGCTATAAACATTGATGAAGCCACATCACTATAATATGCTGATTCTAACTCTTTTGGGAAAATTCCCAGGAGTGGGATAGCTGGGTCATAAGGTGGTTCCATCCTTAATTTTTTGAGGATTCTCTATACTGCTTTCCATAGTGGCTGAACCAGTTTGCAGTCCCACCAGCAGTGTGACAGTGTTCCTCTTTTCCCACAGCCCCTCCAGCATCTGTCGTTGTTTGTATTCTTCATTTTGGCCGCTCTAACAGGAGTGAGGTGGTATCTCATTGAAGTTTTGATTTGCATTTCCCTTATAGCTAATGATGTAGAGCATTTTCTCATATATTTGAGGGCTTTCTGGACTTCCACTGGAGAGAAATTCCTTTTGAGTTCTTTAGCCCATTTATCGATTGGATTATTTGTGATTTTGGTGGTTAGTTTCTTTAGTTCCCTGTATATTCTGGATATTAGCCCTCTGTCCGAGGTGTAGCAGGCAAAAGTTTTCTCCCATTCTGTAGGTTCTCTCTTGATGCTCTTGACTAG
>PVKS010034893.1:0-20521 GCA_004027875.1 Aplodontia rufa
AGCAGGGTCGTATGGTGGAGTCATCCCTAATTTCTTAAGGATTCTCCATACTGCTTTCCAGAGGGGCTGTACCAGTCTGCAGCTCCACCAACAGTGTGTTAGTGTGCCTATCTCTCCACAGCCCCTCCAGCATCTATTGTTTATTTTCTTCATCTTTGCCATTCTGACTGGTGTAAGGTGATATCTTAATGTGGTTTTCGCAAATCCACCTCTTTGGTCTTTCTTGCTTAGTAATGTTTTGGCTATTCTGGATTTCTTGTTGTTCCAAATGAATCTGAGAATTGCTTTTTCTATATCTGTAAAGAATGACATTGGTATCTTGATGGGGGTTGCACTGAATTTCTATAGTGCTTTTCGCAGAATGGCCATTTTAATTATATTAATTCTGCCTAACGAAGAACATGGAACATCTTTTCATCTCCTCAGGTCTTCTTGGATTTCCTTCTTCAATGTCCAATAATTTTTGCTATAGAGGTCTTTTACTTCCCTTGCTAAATTAATTACCAAGTATCTTATTCTTTTTAAGGATATTGTGAATGGGACTGATTTCCTGATTTCTTCTTCTGTACTATTATTGTTGGTGTATAGGAAAGGTATTTACTTATGGGTGTTGATCTTATAGCCTGCCACTTTGCTAAATCTATTTATAAGTTCTAGCAGTTTTCTGGTGGAGTTCTTTGGCCCTTCCAGATATGTGATCATGTTGTTAGCAAAAAGGGATAGCTTAACTTCCCCTCTTCCTATTCTTATACCTTTGATTTCCTTTTCTTGCCTGATTGCTCCAGCTAGGATATCAAGAACTATATTGAATAAAAGTGGTGAGAGTGGACAGCTTGTCTTGTTCCTGAGTTTAGTGGAAATGCTTTCAGCTTTTCTCTGTTTAGTATTATACTAGATGAGGGTTTGTCATTTAAGGCCTTTACATAGTTAAGTACCTTTGATCCTTATCTTCTCTAGAGTTTTGAGCATAAATGGTTGCTGAATTTTATCAAAGGCCTTTTCTGCATCAATTGAGATGATCATATGGCTTTGTCCTTAATTCTGTTTAAGAAATGAATTACATTTATTGATTTGCATATGTTAAACCAGCCTTGCACACCTGGAATGAAGCCTACTTGATCGTGGTAAATTATCTTCTTGATGTGTTTTTGAATATGGTTTGCTAGAACCTTATTAAGGATTTTTGCGTCAATGTTCATCAGAGATATTGGTCTATAGTTTTCTTTTTTTTTTGATGTGTCCTTGATGGGTTTTGGTATCAGAGTTATGGTTGCTTCATAAAAAGTGTTTGAGAGAATTCCTTCCTTTTCAATTTCTTGGAATAGCTTAATAAGGAAAGGTGTTAGTTCCTCCTCATAGTTGTGGTAAAATTCAGCAGGGAATACATCAGGTCCTGGGCTTTTCTTCTTTGGTAGGCTTTTATAGCTGTGTGGATTCCAGTGCTTGCTATTGGGCTGTTTAGGATTTCAATATCATCCTATGTCAATTTAGGGATGTTGTATGTGTCTAGAAATTTGTCCATGTCTTCTAGATTGTCTAATTTAGAGGAATATAGTTTTTCAAAATATGGTCTTATAATTTGTTGGATTTCCATGGGGTCAGTGGTGATTGCTCCCTTTTGCTTGGTGATTTTGTTGATTTGCTTCATTCCCTCCTTCCTTTAGTGATATTGGCTAGGGGGTCTATCAAGTTTTTTTATTTTTTTTAAGTACTAGCTCTTTGTTTCATCAGTTCTTTTTATTGTTTTTTTTATTCTCAATTTCATTGATTTCAGCTCTGATCTTGATGATTTCCTGTCTTCTGTTGGCTTTGCGATTAGATTGTTCTTCCTTTTGTAGGTAAGCTTATTTATTTGGGATTTCTCCTCAGTTTTTTTTTTTTTTTGAGAGGACAAAGAGAAAGAGAGAGGGGGAGAGAGAGAGAGGGAGAGAAAATAAATTTTTATTGAGTTTTTCACATGGCTTTTGTTGCTCTGACACTTAGCTGTGTACATGGGTGCTGGGGTTTGAACCTGTGTATTTGCGCATGCCAGGCAAGTGCTGTAACCACCGAGCCACCGCTCCAGCCCCTCTCTCCTCATTTTTAATGTGCACATTCAGTGGTATATATTCTCCCCTTGGGAATGCTTTCATGCTGTCCCAGAGGTTTTGATATGTTGTCTCTTCATTCTCATTCTCATAATTTCTGCTCTTATGTCTTCTTGGATCCATTCTTCATTTGATCCATTCTTCATTCTTCACTCAATCTCCGTGAATATGTATGTTTTCTGTTATTTTTTTTGTTGTTAATTGCTAGGGTCATGGCATTATGGTCTGATAGGATATGTGGAATAATATCTACCTTTATATATTTGCTGAGATTTCCTTTGTGAACTAGAATATGATCTACTTTGGAGAAGGATCCATGTGTTGCTGAGAAGAAGGTGTATTCCATTGATTTGGGGTGGAATATTCTATAGATGTCTGTTAAGTCCATTTGATTTATGGAGTTGATTAGGTTGGAGATTTTTTTTTTGTTTGTTTTTTTTTGCTTTGATGATCTATCTATTGGTGACAGAGGAATGTTGAAGTCCCAGTATTATTGCTTTGAGGTCCACAAGTGGTTTTATGTCATGGAGCAATTTATTCACATAGTTGGGAGCATTGTTGTTTGGGGAGTATATATTTACTATGTTATATCTTCCTGTTGTATTGTTCCTTTTACTAATATGTAGTGGCCTTCTTTATTTCTTTTGATTAGTTTATGTTTGAAATCTACTTTGTCGGATATAAGCATTGCAACACCAGCTTGCTTTCTTGGGCCATATGCTTGGTAGATTTTTTCCCAACCTTTCACTCTCAATTTTTGGATATCGTTGGCTGTAAGGTGGGTCTCTTGTAAGCAGCATATTGTTGGATTTTTTTAAATTTTGTTTTTTGATCCCATCTGCTAGTTTGTGTGTTTTGATTGGTGCGTTGAGACCATTCACATTCAGTGTTAGAATAGTTATGTGGCTGTGGTTCATAGTCATGGTGTTTTATTAGTTAGCTCTGTGCTGTCTTGGTTGGCTACTGATGGAATGTACCTTTATTGAATTTCCTCTGTTTATGGGTTTTGAGTAGTGTTTGCTTATTCTTGTATATGAAGTTGATCTTTGAGGATTCTTTGTAAAGCTGGTTTTCTTTTCACAAATGGTGCAAGTATGATCTTATCATGAAAAGTTCTTATTTTCCCCCTCAAATTTGAAGCTGAGTTTTGCTGGGTATAGTATTCTTGGCTGCATGTTGTGGTCATTCAGACGTTGAAAGATCTCTTTCCATGACCTTCTGGCTTCCAGAGTCTGAGCTGAAAAGTCAGATGTGATTCTTATTGGTTTGTCTCTAAATGTGATTTGTCATTTTTCCCTTGCTGCTTTCAATATTATTTCCTTGATTTTACTGTTGTACATTTTGAATATGATATGCCTTAGTGAGTATCTCATTTGATTTAGCACATTGGGTATCCTATAAGCTTCCTGGATGAGCATATCTGATTTTTTTTTTTCAGAGAGAAAAGATTTTTTTTTATTAGTTGAATATGGACTTACAATTGAGGGGGGATCATTACCAAACAATCAAGAACAAATGTATATTTACATAGTTAGCCAAAGCCGATGCCATGTCATGGTTTCCCCCCTTGGGTTCCCCATGGTTCTATGTTCCCCCCCAAAGAACCCCTGTGTTAAATGGACTTCTTGAGGAGGTTGGAGATCTCCTTCTTTTTTTCCCCATTTTTTTATTAGTTAAATATGGACTAACAGGGCTGGAGTGATGGCTCAGCAGTTATGGTGCTTGCCTTAACATGAGCTAGTACACATGTTCAAACCCCAGAACCACGTACACAACTGAAGTCTTGGAACAATGAAAGCCACGTGAAAAATTAAATAAAATTGATTCTCTCTTTCTCTCTTACTGTCCCTCTCTCTTTTAAAAAATATGGACTAACAATGAAGAGAGAATCATTATCAAGCAATCAAGAACAAATGTATATTCACAATCTGATTCTATTTTTATATGGGAAAATTTTCTTTAACTATTTCATTGAGAATGCTCCTTATATCATTCATTTGCATTTCAGATTCTTCATGTATCCCAATTACTCTTACATTGTTTCTTCAAATTTCATTCCAGACATTTTAAAAATTCTTTTGATGTTCTGTGAATTGCTTTTCTTTTTTGTCATCCATGTGCTCAAGCTTGCTAAGCCTGTGCTCATTGCCAGAAGTTCTTTCTTCAATAGCTGAAGTTCTATTTTCTACAGAAGTTAATCTATTAGTAAATTCTTCCATGGTTCTTCTCCTGTAATTGACTGCAGATTTACTCTTACTTCCTTTTTGAGTATCTCAACTCTTGAGTTTTCTCACTTAGTCCCTTCATTAAATCTTCTTTTAGTTCATTGCTCCTTTCAGTTATCAGATCATTAATAATTTGTTCTAGATTTTCGTCTCGCTCCCTGACTGTGGACTCCTTGGTGGGAGGGTTTGAGGTGAGCCTCTTTTCCTTTGTTTCTTCATCTTTGAAAAGCTTCTGGATCTTTGAAGTGGAGTTCCCTCATAGTAATGGAGCTGTCCTGGAGTTTTTTCATCCAGTCATGGAGCCAAATGAGAAGCAGCATTCCTGCAGCTTGCCATCTTGGAATCTTATTAATTTCTTCTGATGGACAAAAATCCTCTTAAGGGATGCAGTTGCACTTCATACTCTTTTTTGCTTTGTTATTCTTAAACAAATTTCTTTTATGATGTAAAATTGTAAATACAGAGGGAAGCAGAAAAAAACAGAGAGTAGAATGAACATACCCTCACAGTCATCGCCAGGTTTAACAATCACTAGCCTTTTGCCATATTTGTTTTATCTGCTTGTTTTTGGATGAAGCATTTTAAGGTGTGGTCATCACTTAGTGGGTAAATTAGAAAATGACATTTCCCACTTAATTGCAATACCATATTATAATGAAGGAAATTAACCATGATTCTCTAATATCATCCAATACCCAGTCCTTTAATAGTTATCTAAAAAAAGACATTTTACACATAGTCACAATACCATTAACATAGAGTGAAATTAATTATAATTCTCTAATATCATCCAATATCCAATCCATATTCACATTTCTTAGTGTCCCAAAAATGTCTATTACAGTTGATTTTATTATAGGCAGAATCTGTAGCTCTATCTCTTAGGTTTCTTTCAATTTAGGATAGTTCTCTTCACACCCACCCTGCCTCCTCTCTTAAAAAAAAGGACATTTTTTTTTCCTGTCCTGGGGATGGAACCCAGAGTCTTGTGTGTGCTAGGCAATGCTCTACTATTGAGCTAACCCCCTGCCCAACACCTCCTTCCTTTGAATGATCCAGTAAAAAGTTGCACATTAGGTAGAGTGATTATTTTCTTGTTTTGAATGTGCTCTTCATCCTTCATGTTCCTGTAAGCTGTGTGGATCTGTTTGGATCCAGGTTAACTGACTCTGTGTTTATTTTGGCAAAAGTACTTTGTAGTTGGTTCTGTGTATGTCATGTTGTGCCGTACCAAGCAGTGGACAGTGTCAATGGGCCTCTCTTCACGATGCTATGTTTGATCACTGGGTTAAGGGGAGGACTATCAAGCCTCTCTTACATAAATTTATACCTTCTCCCTTGTGATGAGGGTGCAAAAACCCACCTCTGACTGCCACAGATACATAGTCACTGCAGAGTCAGGTTTTAATATCTTTCTGAGAAAAGCAGGTACTGTGGTCCCTTGGTAGCCTCAAGGGATTTGTTCCAGGACCCCATCCCAACCATGGATTCCCAAATGGGAGAATTCTCCAGTCTCTCTAGAGTCCCTCCCATGGAAGGAATGCTCCAGTCCCTCTATACTGTAAATGTTTATACTCCCTATTTACCCATACCTCTATACTTTAAATCCTCTCTAGATTACTTTTGATATCTGGTACAATATAAATGCTGTGTAAATAGTTGTCATGCTGTTTTATTAGGGAGTCTTTCCCAGAAAAGTCTGTGCATGTTCAGGGCAGATGCAACCACTGTAGACCTTGCTATACAGTGGGTGTCAGCATCACTGTGACTTTTTTCTAAGCCTTTCTATCTACTGTTGTTGAAATTGTAGACTGATGGATAGGGAGGGCCAACTTTATTGAGTAGGCATTTTACCCCATACTGGAGCCCAAAGGGTGAGCAGAAAACGGGAAGACGAAACTGGGAGGTGGGGTCAGCAGGGCCAGGTGAGAATCCAGACTGAAGCTGGACTTTTCAATGTTATATTTTCTCAATTAAAAGTGTTTAGGGGCTACTCAGCTATTAAAAAATGAAATTATGGCCTTTGCCAGTAAATGGATGGAAATGGAGAAAATTATGCTGAATGAAATTAGCCAAACTCAGAAACTCAAATACTGAATGTGTTCTCTCACATGTGGAAGCCAGAGTAAAACAAAAGAAGAGGTGAGAGAAAGTCAAGCTTATACAATAGAGCCACCAAACTTGGTGTAACTTGCAGTTCAGGGCAAGTCTAGATATGTGGGAAGGGAAGGAGGGTTGAAGGAGAATGGGGAGTATAAATACTATATGGTGTACTTTGCATCCCTGTGATGCTGAATAGTACATCTGCAAGCATTTAAAACTGGAAAATACAGGGCTGGAGTGGTGGCTCAGTGGTTATGGAACTTACCTGGCATGTATTAGGACATGAGTTCAAACCCCAGCTTCACATACACAATGAAGTTTCAGAGCAATGAAAGTCACATGAAAAACTAAATAAAATTGATTCTCTCTCTCATTGTCCTTTCTTTGAAAAATACAAAAAATTTATAAAATATATAAATTTATACATGTAATTGGGGGTGAGATTAGTGATGATAGAGATGGGGGAGGGGAGTACAGGGGAAAGAATGGGACCAAATTATGTTGTTATAACATGTGCATGCATGAATGTATAACAACAAATCCATTCACTATGTAAAAATACAATGCACCATTAAAAATAAATCAATAAAAAATGTTAGGGGGCAATATAAACAGGTATATGTTAAGTAATCAGTATCTGATAACTTTTATTTGCTGATCAATTGTGTTCTTCCCAGGCATATTATGAAAACATGAGATTAACAGGAGGGTTGTTGTGAGGTGTCCTCTTCCATCTCCCTGCTTCTGGAAGACTAATGAGAATATTATTTTTAAATACACCCAAGAAAATTTCGATAGTAGCTTGTCCACTGTTCTTCTTTATATTTGGAAGGTCTTGCTTATATCTAATTTCAGGCTCTTATTGTTCAGTTAAAGTTTACATTTTTTCATCCTTCTACTTTCAAATTTTCTTCATCCTATTTTTAAGGAGTGTCTCTTACAAACAACATACAGTTATTTCTTTTCAAATCCATTCTGACAAAATTGATCTTTAACTGGATTTCTTTAGTCCATTTAGATTTATTGTTATTGCCAGCATATTTCTTTTTGTTGAAATCTACCATTTTACTATTTGTTATAAATTGGTTATTCCTGTTCCATGCTCTTTTTCTTTCCTATCTTGTTTTTAACTGTTCTGGAATTTACTCCTCTGCTAGCTTGTTAGATATGTACTCTCTTACTAGTTTTTTTTTTAATTCTAGAGATTACATTATGCTTCCTTGATTAATTAGAGTCCAAATATAAATCAATCCTTTATCACTTCCCAGAGAGTTCAAGGACCTCAGGGCATTTTCGGTCATTTTTCTTACTGTAGTACAGTTGCCTTGTAACTTCTCTTAATATATTTATAACTTTATAATATTTTAAAATGATTATTGCTTACTCATGAGTATTAATTTAAGTTTATGTACTATTTTGTTTACACTTCACAGTGCTTATTATTCTGTCCTGCACTTCCATGCTCAGAGCATCTTCTTTCTGTCTAAAGAACATTTTAAGGATGTGTGTATGGGTAACAAATTTTCCCAGGTTTTGTTGTTTGGATATATTTTTAGTTTGCTTTAATTTCTGAACCATATTTTTGGTAGGTATAGACTGTTGTCATCCATTTCCATTCTGCACTTTGAAGATTTTATTTTCATGTTCTTTGGTTTCTAGTGTTTCTGATGGAAGTGAGTGATTGAACTTACTAATGCTCCTTTGATGGTAGCACACCCTCCTTCCACTGTTTATTTAAAATTTTTTCTCTCTTCAGGGGCTGGAGCAGTGGCTCGGCAGTTACGGTGCTTGCCCAGCATGCACAAGTACACAGGTTCAAACCCCAGCATCCGCATGTCAGAGCCATGTGAAAAAAATAAATAAAAATTGATTCTCTCTCTCTCTCTCTCTCTCCTTCTCTTTCTTTAAAATTTTTTTTTTATCTCTTCTGTTTTTAGCATTTTTGCTGTAGTATGCCTAACTTTGGTTTTCATTATATTTTTCCTACTTGGGGTTTCTATGATTGAATTCATTGTTTTATGCCTTTAATCTGTTTTAAACATCTCCTTAAGTATTACATCATTATTAATTTCCCCCTCTTCTTCTGGGATACACTTGTATATTGTATACACTTTGCTTTTCTTTGTTCAGTATGTCACTTATACTCTCTTCTGGGTTCTCTATCCTTTCTCTTTCCATGTGTCCATCTGGATATTTCATTTGGTATTTTGAGAAATTCTCTCTTAAAGACTAATCACTTCTTTTTTTTTATTAGATGGATATGGAGTTACAATTGAGGGGTAAACATTATCAAACCTTCAAGAACCAACGTACATATACTTAGTTATCCAGGGCTAATGCCATGTCATGGATGCCCAGCTTGGATTCCCCATGCTGCTGTTTCTCCCAGAAGAACCCCTGAGTTAAATGGACATCTCGTGGAGGTCAGAGATCTCCTTCTGAGATGATTCCCCCATATTCTCACCTTCCCGTCTCCTAGGTGTTCTTCATAAGCCCTCCCCCACCCTGTCCCCCACTCTATACCTCCAAATATAAGACTAATCACTTCTAAGTCCATTTATTGAACTTTAATTATAGTTACTATAATCATCCATTTGGTTTTTTAAGCAATACTTTCCAGTTTGCTATTACAATTTTTCCATCTTATTAATAAGTTCCTTGAACACTTTAATCTCAGTCTATTTCTGATAACCCTGAGGTCACTTTCCATGGTCTGGTTGTACAGAATGTGGAACTTGTGGCCTTATTGGTCTTGGTTTGAGGCAGTCCTCCATACAACTGCACCCACATGCCTTTCTGGTTATGCTGTTTCAAGTCATTTAGGCTCACACTAATTCCTTGTGATACTATAATCAGATGGTTTTCTAGTAGTTTATATTTTAAACGCTGGTTGTCATTTCAATGTAATGAATCTTTGCTGAAGACAGTCTTGAAGCACAGAGCAGTTAAATTTTTTTTGTCCAATAGCAAAAGTTTGTACAATTCAGTGACTGGTGGACATTTGTTATTTTTCGTCTGCAATTTCTCAAAGCCCTATTATGTCTGAGGAATAGGAATCAGAGCCTAGGACACACTCAGCTTAAACGTGTGACCCAGCAGATCCCTCCTCTTCTAGCACTTTGAAATGAGTGAGATAGAGACAGGGGGGCACGGGCTGCATGCCAATGGCAGTGGTGGTCATCTGGCAGGCCCAGCAGGGTAATTGCTGTGGTGTCCACGGCAGACTTGCCTTGGTGTGAGCTTGACTCTCATAGTTGCCCCTTGGCCTTCCATGGTTCTGGCCACACTCTGAGCCTTCTCTTTGAATCTGTGAGTTGTCTGATGCCTTTCCAGTAAATTCCTGTTCTGTATAAGCTAATCAGAGTGTTTTGTTTTTGTTAACGACAATTACAAATCCTGACTTACTTGTTGCACCGTGAGTTGAGAACTCAAGGGTGCCAGGTGGCTTCTCCACTCTGTTGCAAAGTCCACCGAGAGATGACTTATGTTTCAGACCTAGAAACTCAGAGTGGTTCGGCCTCCTTGGCTGGGGATGTTGGAAGGCATATACTGAACATGCCTCAGTATACTCATAATTTTCCTGGAAAAGTAAAATAATAATTTAGGATCATTAATGTACTTAAAGTATTCATTAAGGAGAGGAAAATGAAAAACAAATTAAGGAGGGAATGATGTAGATGTGATTGAACAGGTGAGGCTGGGCCTTGACCTGGCATATCTAGCCTGGTGGGCTGGGGGCTGTGGCCTGAGTGGCCATGGAGGAGATGGTGCTGCTCTCTCCTCCTAATCAGGGTCTTGGGAGTGTTCCATGGGTCTTCACTGGTGCCTCTGTGGGATCACTGCTTGCGGGGAAACCAGATTATGGCTCAGCTCCTGATTGGATCCTAGTCTTTGGTGATTCTAACTGCATCTGAGTGGCTACCCCCCAAAAGAGGGTACTCTAGGACCCTGAGATGTCAACTCAGGGTGCTTCTGCCTTGCATCTCTGTGCTAACCTCCTATTCCAGGAGGGTAGAGCTGAGTCCATTTGTCTCTTACACTGTGCACACAGTAGGTTGCAGTAAATGTTCCTTGGCTGGTTTCTTGTGCTTTACCCCAACTTTTACTCCCAATCTGTTGTGTGAGCAGAGGGATTTGAGTAGAAAGGTGGCTACACCATCCAGGTGTTGCTTTCAAACCAAAGTTCTGGGTTTGGGGTAAGAGAGAAAGGAGGACTTTGCAGTAAGACAGGTAAGCCCACCTTTTTTCTTTTTAGAAGGCGATTCCTGGCTTGGGTTTCGACACACATCCCACCTGCAGCCCCTGCTGTAGGCTGACGGTGGAATTTCAGGATGCTGGCGCACGCACACATTCCATCCGTGTCTAAGGTGTCTCTGCCTCATGCGCTCCATATACACAGGTGCTCTCACACCTGAACTCCAGGACTGACTGGGCTTCTCATGCAGCTTTCCCACACGCATTATTTTTTTTTAGGACAGAGAGAGAGAGAGAGGAGAGAAAGGGAGAATCAGTTTTATTTAGTTTTTCACGTGGCTTTCGTTGCTCTGACACTTCGTTGTGTATGTGGTGCTGGGGTTTGAACCTGTGTCTTTGTGCACACCAGGCAAGCGCCGTAACTGCTGAGCCACGGTTCCAGCCCCCCACACAGGCACTTTAATGCTGTAGAGGATTGCACGTAGACCAGCATTGTTAAACTGGTCCTCTTGCCCCCACTCGTGCCCAGGATGATGTCTAAAGCGTTAAGTTGGAGCAAATCCCTCCACCATTGAAAGACCTTCCATGGTTTCCAGGTCACACCTGTAGGCTTCTCCTACTTCTCTCGACTGTTTCTTGCCTTTAGTCTTCCTGCTCTCTAACTGTAAAGGCTTCCTTCCTACTCAGAACACTCCACACTTCAGGATTGTCGCACTTGATCTTCTCTTTGCCTCTAACACTTCCCCGCAGGCCATTTCACATCTTGTTCTTCTTGTCACTCAGTTCTCAAATCAAATGTCATCTTCTCCATGACCACCCCACCTTGTTTGGCTATCTCTTCCTCCAATTGTCATTTATTCCATTGTCCAGATTTTTCTTCATAGCAATATCTTTTCTTAAAATTATCTTACTCACTACTTTTCTTTTTTGATATTAGAGATTGAACTCAGAGGTGCTTAACCACTGAGCCACATCCCAGTTCTTTTTAGTTTTCATTTTAAGACAGGGTCTCACGAAGTTCCTCAGGGCCTGATCAGGTATCTTATTCATTTCTTTGTAACCATGGCTTGTGCATAGCGGTTGCTTGATAAAGTTTTGTTGAATAATAAATGAAAAAATGGATGAGTAGATAATATTTAAGTGTCCATAAGTGCATTTGAAAAAATACGAATTTGAATTTTGCATCTTATGTTTGTATAGTAAACATAAACTAATTTAAACTATATTAACATGTGGTGAGTTGAGTTCATTCCTTACTAAATGAATGAATAAATTCATTATTGAATAAATGACTGAGTGAATGAATAAAGAGCTGATGCTCCAGGGAAACTTATTCTTTCTTTATCCTGTGACATCTTGCACCTCCTGGCAAATTGCTGGGTACATAGACCTCAGAAAATCACAGTCTTGTGAATTTAAAGAGAACGTGGTGCTCTGTTGGTTTCTCTCCTCCTTATGGAAAGACAAATTCCTCAGAGTCACAGAATGTTCTCAAAGCTCAAAGAAGCAGACTTTCTTTTCTTATTGGGATTTCATACCTCTCTGTTGGTTCCAATGGCTGACATCTGAGTAGAGTCATGATCCCACGGAACAGAGGGAGCAGAGCTTCTGTCCCTGCAAAAGCATATCTGGCTCAATTCTTCCCTCTCTCCCTTCTGAGCAAATCTGAAGGAAGCCCTTTAATGGTCTCTGCTGAGGTATGTTTTTCTAGCTAGGTCTCCTAGGTGAACTGAACTATTCACCTTTGACTCACTTTCAAGAAAATTACACTCCCCAGAATGTTTCACTTTCCCCCAACACCCTTTGGGTAATATCTGTTCCCCTGGGTTTGTGCTCAGGAAATCTCTGCATACAGGTCACTGACTTAATGTTAAATAGCATCAAACAGGGAAAATGTTGGGAAGAAAAATCACAGTGGGTGCCTTTAATCAACTGTAAATATCCTTTCTTCTTTCAGCTAGATGAAATCTTCCTCAATTTATAACCTCTTGTTTATAGATTTTTATATTTCCTTGGGAGCTGATTCTGGAAATCTCCAATCTGTCGTTCCAATTTTGCAATTCCCTATAGGAGTCTTGTGAACAAGGGTACCAATTGTCTGTGTCATGGATGAATTTAGGATGTTTGTACAGAGAATAAATTTAGATAGAATAAGTGTCTCCCTCTAGGACATGAGGCACATTTGTTTCTTGAGCAATATAATAAAGATAATGTCTCCTCCCGAGGCAAAGAGTTTGTCAGGAGCTCCCTCGTCACACTGGGGTTTCCTCAGCACAGGCTTCCTGAGTTGCAGTGAAGACCCACAGTGTGCAGGCCATCCACCTGCACTATTCCCATGAACTCGAGGGAGAAGGAGCTTTGTTAACCTCATGATTCTTACTGGGCCATTGTAGTCTGTTGTCTCTAACCCAACAGTCTTGTGTCTTCTGCCACAGTCCATGATATCATGGTAGGATCATTTGTTAGCTGGAAAATAGAGTCAAACATCTCAGGGCCTTCACAGTTCTTGACATTCCTCTGGTCTACACCTGCTATGGTTTGAGTGTGTTCCCCCAAAGTCAATTCCTTGTTGCAGTAACATTGTGAGAGGGGTCAAAGTGGGAGGTGTTTGGGTTGTGGGTGTGTCCTCAAGTGAACGGATACCTTTCTCTCAGGAAGGTTTTTGCTCTTGTGAGACTAGATTACTTACCATGAGAGCACCATTGTTATAAAGTAAATCTGCCCCTCACGTTTTTTCTCTTTGGTTCCTACCTGTTTGCCCTTTTACTTTCTGCCATGAATCAAAGCAGCCTGGGGCCCTCACCCCTTGTGGCCATCTGATCTTTGAATTCCAGTCATGAACCAAAATAAACCTCTTTTTAAAATAAGTCACTCTGCCTCAGGTATTCTGTTACAGCAACAGAAAACAGACTAAGACAATACCATATATTAAATACACATTACCGGTACACATTGTACATTAAACTATACTGAATGTCAAGTAAATTTGTCTGGTCCTCAAGGGCAGGCAGGTTTGCACTCTCCAAGTTTTCTGATAGTATGGGGCACCTGTCAGAGGCCCACAACTTCTTGGTGGCAGGTCATCTTTTAGGTGGACTGTAGTTGGGAATATGTTTCTATCACGTTTTTCTGGGCCACCATCAAATGTGGTCCTCATGGTGATGGTGGGTCTCTCAGTTCACAGAAGTCTCCATTAATCTCATACCTACCCCTGAGTGAGCCAGAAAGTGCCAGGCAGGATGGCAGGAGGGGCTTTCAGTAGCGATCCTAGGGCATGATGCTGATGCTTAGGCATTATATGTGGGAGAGAAAAATCAGATCCCAACTCAAACAAAAGACTGAGTGTTCTGGGAGGCCTCTTTGCCTGGGAAAAAGAAGCCCGTTGCTCTGGGTATCAAGAAAGGGGATGTGATATCTAGGCCATGTCTGGATCAAGTCCAAGTTATCCCTTGGCAGGATACACAGGGAAGCAGTGACCCAGAAATGAATCTACACAAGGAAACCACCAACCCATCTCTGAGTCAGACTTTGGCAGCTTTTCTTCCCCCTTTTCATGATGTTATGCTCTGCGGTGCTATAGACAAAAGAGGCGCTTAACCACGATTTTTGTCTAAAAACCAAACAACACAAGTGGTTCTAAATATAACTCTGGCAAACTGAGAGATCCAGGCTAGTGAGGCAGATTCGCCTTGGGTCTGGAACCAGCAGTTCCTAAGCATGGGTCTTGGCTCTGCCACTTGTGAGCAGAGGAGGTCCCCCATGTCCTTACCTGTAAAAAGGGTTAGCATCACGTGACAATGGTCCTGGTGTCCACTGTGGCCAGGGCCATAAAGGGCGAGAGTGTGAGAGACTCAGACAATTGCTTATGCCCTGTAGGAGGCTCAGGTGAGGTAGAGAGATTATTCCTCAGGGCATCTTCAGGGGACACAGATAATGTCCTTTTCCAAAAAAATCCTTTCTTTCAAAGGAGAGCGATTTTTTACCTGCCAGAGCAGGAACCATGCTTCTCAGCTCTGAGTCATGATAATCTTATTAATAGTAAAAGTTATGGTTTAGCAGGGGTGCATGATAATCCAGATGTTTCACACATACAGAAGGCTCTTTGTAATCTTGAATCATGAAAGTGATGATATTTATAACAAATCTGGGTGATTCTAACATTTCAAATAAGGTAACTGGTTCTTCGGAAACTGGCAATGTATGTCTGAGGTCACACAGCAAGTTTAATGCTAGGAGACACCCGGGTATGTCTGACTGCTCCTGCAACAGATGGAGAACCCATGGGTACCTCAGCGTGTCCCACATGTTGTCTATTTATTCCTTATTTTCACATTGTATGAAAAGATGGTGTGGCAGCCTTAAGCCTGCCGGGAGATGCAGGGGTCAGCTGAGCATATCCGCCTGGGTGGGGTCTGTGGTGTGGCAAGTGTTTGGTGGCATTTCTGCTCCATGTGAGTGGGAGGAGGGATGGGACTGTGGACCCCGGGGGGCTGACAAGAACACAGAGGAGGATGGTCTTAGACCATGTGGCTACAGCAATGCCACCCAGCAGCCCTGCCTCTGTCCCTCCAGCTTGGCCCTAGATGGGTGATATCCCAGCGTGATGGGCTTCACAACAGAGCAGGTCTAGAGAGCAGGTTCAAAGTAGATAGGGGAGAAGCCTGGGGGCCTAGGGGCATTCCGAAAAGGACCCCAGAAACATCAACCTCAACTACAATGGTTTTCATTCCTTAGAGGATCTAGACTTGCACTTGGCCCACAGAAGAGCCTGGAAGATATCCTTGGGTCACCCTGAGAGTGACACTCCATTGGCTTTCAGAGTCCACAGCAGCCAGATTCCATAGTCCAATGCATTTGCATGGCAACTTGGGGTAGTGGTGGTCCTGAGCTAGTGTAGACCCCAGGAGGATGCCCCTCTACTGCAGCAGATGGCTTCTTACCTCCTCTTAAGCTGCTTCTGAAAAATGAAGTTATATCATGTACCTCAGAGGGTTACAAAAGATGAGTGCTCACTACATATTAGGACTGAGACAAGTGTGTTTTATGCACTCTACCATTTAACCCAAGTTAGGAATCGTGTGTTCTTATCTCCTTTTATAGACAGAGAGCCCCAGCTTTCTAGAGGTCACCTTGCCTGAAGTCCAGCTGAGGAGGAGAGGAGCTGAGACTCCATCCCTGTGCCCATTTGGCCCCCAGGGATTATTTTAGGCATTCATTCCAGGGGTAATACACGAGTGGGGAGCTCACTTGGTCTTTAGGCAATGAATACAACCCAGGCAGTGCTGCCCTGGGACAGGGATTATATGGGTTGCTTTTCTGGGTGCCTGGCTTGCTCACTCCTCTGAGAGCCAGTGGAGGGAAGGGGTTTGGGGAGATACATCCTCCAGTCAAGGGGAGAGCTCATTTTTCTGTAAAAGTTTGAGCAACAGACCTGCAAAAAGAATAGAGCTTATGGGCTGGAGTGGTGGCTCAGCGGTTATAGCACTTGCCTGGCATGCATGAGGATGTGGGTTCCAACCCCAGCACCATTTACCCAATGAAATGCTGGAACAACAAAAGCCCACATGAAAAATTAAATAAAATTGATTTTCTCTTTCTCTCTCTCTCTCATTGTCCCTCTCAAAAAAATAAAATAGAGCTCTTGAGTGTATAATCCTCCTCTGATCCAGGTGGGGGTGTCCTCTGCAATCTGGGCTCACTTCATCCCCTTCCTTCCCTGCAGAGTACAAGAACAGGTTACCACAAAGGTCACAAGGACCATGTTTGGGGTCCCCCTGGTAAGACACATCCCCTGTGCAGAGAACAGGCCTCTTGGAATGATGGTGTCACTCGGCTTTCAGGCAGCAATGGTGCTAGATTCATGTCATGGGGCAGCTCTGAATGCAGTGGCTGGCTGGAGCACTGAGGCCAGGAGGCCACTCCTGGATGGAGATATATTAGTCTTGTCTGCAGTGGCAGAGAAAGGAGGCTAGTAGTACATGGGCTGCTCCTGGGGATAATATATGAACGGGACAAGACACAAGTTTGGCTGTTTATGACTAAGACCCAGAGTAACAGCACCTAAAAGAATGGAGATATATACCTTCTCTCTCTAGGAAAATCTCTGCCTGGTGTGGCAACTGCTCCGCAGCGCTGTCAGAGCCCCGGCATCTCAATCTTGTTGCCTGGCGTTCCGTGGGCATTGTTCTCTAGTACATGATTGGACTCATTGCCAGGGATGCTCGTGAAAAGCTATGTGATGCCTTTGGAGGAAAACAGGTTTTAGTGGCTGCTTTGGTTTGAATGTGTTCCCCAGAGAGCATGTGTTGAAAACTTAACCCCAATGTGACAGTGTTGGAAGGTGGGACCCCCCTTTTTTGTTAAGGAATTGAGTTATTGTGCAATCATAAATGCAAATAAAGTAACAATATTATATGCATTTGATCCTCAACTATAGTTACCCTCACATTGTTCAAATCCCAGTCTCTCGATTCCTCTATATTATGTACCTCTAGCAAATGTAAATTTCCATGTATATGTATGGATAAGATTGCAAATTTTCCAGAATTAAATAATGACTGCATGAATCTTGTTTAACTTCTGGAGTGGTGGAGGAGTAAAGAGCATGCTACATTGTTGGTTGTCTCCCCGGATTCCTCCCTATCTTCCCTTCTTCTCACGATTCCACCTCTCCTCCCCCACATGTCTATGGTTCCTCTAGATTATGTGTTCCTATGCCCTTGGTGGTCCAATACATGAGTTGATTACCCTTCACCCAAGCCTGGTTTAGCTCCAGCCTCCACAGATGAGGGAAAACATTTGACTCCTGACTCTCTGGGCTTGGCTAACTTTGCCCAGGATGATTTGGAAGGTGGGACCTTAAGGGGAATATATTAACGTTGCTATCATGGGTAGGGTTAGTTATTATGAGAATAATAGTCCCTCTTGCTCTCTTGCCCTTCTACCTTCTACCAGGGAGTGATGGAGCACCAAAGCCATGCTCCTCACCTTTCCTGCCTCCAGAACTGGGAACCAATTAAATTTCTGTTCATAACAAATTGCCCAGACCACAGTATTTTGTTGCAGCAGCACACACTGCACTAAGACAGAGGCAGCACACGTTCTTGACATACACATCTGAGGAAAGATGATAAACAGAGATAAGTTCCAGAATAATTTATTTAATTACAATGCTGTATGCATGAAAGATTTGATAATAGGAGTCAGAATCTTTTCTGGGATCTCAGTTAGCAAAGTAATGAAAGGTAAAACAGCTACTGTGGATAAGATGCATTTAAATTTATTTTATGTTCACCCAACTGGGCCTGGGGGGTAAGTGGAGGAGAATCCTTCTATTTCCAGGATCTGAATACATAGCTCCAAGCTCAGTCACCCAGAACCCTTGGTCTGCCAATGAGCTTCCTCAGCAGGGATTACAGTGGAGACTGAAAGTCTTACAGGCCAGGTTTTAATTCTGGTTGTACAACTTTCTACCTGTTTCAATGAATGGCAAAGGGTGACTCTCTTTTATTTTATGGTCCCTGCAGATCTCTTGGAGGAGTAAGAACTTAGTCAAACTTAATATAAAGTAAGCGTTCAACTAAAAGCTGGTGCTATTTCCACAGAGGAAATTCCTGGGCTTAATTTCCTATGCCCTCTGCATATTCAGGAGCCTGCTTTCAGGTTCTGGGCTCCTAAGAATAAATATAAAGAGCCCATGGTAAATACTTTCTGGTTCAAGGAAAAGTTGACTCTTGTTTATTAATATTGTAAGTTAAGGTTTGGATAAAAGGTATCCCCCAAAAGCTCAGTAGGTAAGACAGTGCAAATTAGACTGAGATGAACTGGTTGGGTTATAAGAGCCTTAACCCATCAGTGAGTCAATCCCCTTACTGGGCTGGTAGGGTGTTGCTGGAGGAGGTGGGTCATTGGGGTGTGCCTTTGGGGTATGTAGTTTGTATCTGGCTTGGAGTCTCTGCTTCCTGGAGTCAGGTCTTCTGCCATGATCTTCTGCCTCCTCTCAAACCCTGAGGAATGGAGCCAGCCTTCCACGGACTAAGACCTCTGAAACCATGAGCTGCTAAATAAACTTTTTCTCCATAAAATTGTTCTCGTCAGGTCTTTTGGTCACAGCAACAAAAAAGCTGACTAAAACATGGTAGTATGTATTTGTTGTTTTCACCATTTAAAAAACTAAGGTTCTTAAATGGACATGAAAAGACATTCCACACCATTAACCGCATCATTAGGGAAATTGAATTAAACCATGGTGAGATACCAGAACAGCAAAAGTAAAAAAGAACAACATCAAATGCTGGCAAGATGTAGAAAAACTGAATCTATAGTACAGTCACTCAGGAAAACAGTTTGTCAGTGTCTTTTAAAATTTCAAATGAATTTACCATGTAATCTGGAAATGGTAGTCTTTGTTTTGGAGAAATGAAAGCTTATGTAATGAACAACATGCACTCACACATTCATAGCTGAAAAGTGGAAACTACCTAGATGTCTTTCTACAGGGAATATGTAATTATTTCAAAGTAAAAAGTTCAAAGACATCTTGTAGTGCCAGAAAGTAAGGAAGTGCTAGAAAGCATTCCTTACCTTGATGGGTACTTACTGTGATACATTTTCACCATGGAATACTATTCAGCAATGAAAAGGAATGAGCTGTTGATGTATATACAACAACCTGGATGAATCTCAAGGAATTATGTGGGTGAAAATGGCTGATGTAAAAAGGTTTCATATTGAATGGATCTGTATATATTCTTTTTTTTTTTTTAAAGAAAAAGGGACAGTGAGAGAGAGAGAGAGAGAGAAAGAGAGAGAGAGAGAAAGAGAGAAACAATTTTTATTTAGTTTGTCATGTGGCTTTCATTGCTCCGAGACTTCTTTGTGTACGTGGTGCTGGGGTTTGAACTCGAATACTCATGCATGCTGGGCAAGTGCCATAACTGCTGAGCCACCATTCCAGCCCTGTTTATATGTTCTTGAAAGAGCAATACTACAAAGATGAAGAACATGTTAGTGGTTGCCAGGTTTAGGGATGGTGCAGGAGGCCCAAACACAAAGAGGTCTTGTGGTGATTGAATAGTTCTGTGTTGCAATGTGGTGGTGGTCACATGAAGCTACACACGTAATGCAATTTCATAGAATCACCCCTACCCTGTCCACACACAAATAAGTGTGTGGATAACTGGAGAAATCTGAATGAACTCTGTGGATTGTACTGATGATGATTTCCTGATTTTTATATTGCACTATTGTTGGGTAGGTGGTTAACTTTGGGAGGGGCTGGGGGGAAGGGAGCATGAGAATTCTCTGCATATTTCATTGTGATTTCCTGAATCTTTGACTATTATTTTTATTTTTTAAAAAAGAAAAACAGAGGTGAGGTTTCTGGGGGCTCTGCACTCAGGAATAGATTAGTACTCGTGGAGGTTGAAAGGAGTGCCCACTGCCGCCTTCTGCCCTTCCGCCGTGTGAGGACCCAGCAACAGGGCCGTCCTGGAAGCAGATGGTGCCCTCCCCAGACTCTGCATCTGCTTGATCATGGACTCCTCAGTCTCCAGCACTGCAAGGAGTGTATTTCTGGTCTTATAAATAAACACCCAGTCCAAGACATTTTGTCATAGCAGCACAGAAATGACTGAGACAGTAACAGCTAGGTGACTGAGGTTGACGTGAACATGATGGATCATGTCTACCCTTTCTATGATGTGATGAAAATTGTTCAGAAAGCCCATAAATATATGAGAAAATGCTCTACATCATTAGCTATAAGAGAAATGCAAATCAAAACTTCAATGAGATACCACCTCACTCCTGTTAGAGTGGCAAAAATGAAAAATACAAACAACGACAGATGCTGGAGGGGCTGTGGGAAAAGAGGAACACTTCTACACTGCTGGTGGGACTGCAAACTGGTTC
>PVKS010034894.1:6077-20619 GCA_004027875.1 Aplodontia rufa
TCTGACATAGTTAAAGTATCTTCCCTTGATCCCTATCTTTTCCAAAGTTTTGAGCATAAAGTGGTGTTGAATTTTATCAAATGCCTTCTCTGCATCAATTGAGATGATTATATGGTTTTTGTTTTTAATTCTGTTTATGTGGTGAATTACATTTATTGATTTGCGTATATTGAACCAGCCTTGTTTCCCTGGAATGAAGGCCACTTGATCGTAATGGATTATCTTTTTAATGTGCTTTTGTATCCGATTAGCTAAAATTTTATTAAGGATTTTTGCATCATTGTTCATCAGGGAAATTGGTCTGTAGTTTTCTTTCTTTGATGTGTCTTTGTTGGGCTTTGGAATCAGTGTAATGTTTGCTTCATAGAAAGTGTTTGGGAGTGTTCCCACTCTATCAATTTCCTGGAAGAGCTTGAAGAGGATCGGTGTTAGTTCTTCTGTGAAGGCTTGGTAGAATTCTGCTGTATATCCTTCCAGACCTGGACTTTTCTTTTTTGTGAGAGCTTTGATTGCTGCTTCAATTTCGCTTTCTGTGATAGGTTGGTTGAGATTTTCAATGTCCTCCTGTGTTAAAGATGGGATGTTGTGTATGTCCAAAAACCTGTCCATTTCTTCCAGGTTATCAAATTTGGCTGAGTATAAGTTTTCAAAATAGGTTCTGATAATCTTCTGTATCTTGGGTGGGTCTCTGGTGATATTTTCATCTCTGATTTTATTGATTTGCTTCGTTTCGATCTTCCTTTTGGTGAGTTTGCAAGGGGTCTGTCAATTTTGTTCACTCTTTCAAAGAACCAACTCTTGGATTTGTTAATACCTTGAATAGCTTTTTTGTTCTCAATTTCATTGATTTCAGCTCTGATTTTGGTGATTTCCTGTCTTCTGTTAGATTTAGGGTTGGATTATTCCTCCTTTTGAAGTTGTTTGAGTTGAAGCATAAGGCTATTAATCTCTCTTTCTAGATTTTTGATGTATGCACACAGTGCTATAAATTTACCTCTTAAGAAAGCCTTCATACCGTCCCAGAGATTTTGGTTTGTTGTTTCCTCATTCTCGTTGAATTCCAAAAACTTCATAATCTCTGTTCTCATTTCCTCTTTTACCCATCCTTCGTTTAAGAGGTAATTATTCAATTTCCAAGTATTTGAATAGTTTCTATTGTTTCTCCTGTTGTTGATTGCTAAGATCATAGCATTATGATCTGACAGAATACATGGGATTATATCCACTTTTTTATATTTGCTAAGGTTGTCCGGGTGAACTAGGATGTGGTCTATTTTAGAGAAGGATCCATGGGCCGAAGAGAAGAAGGTAAATTCAGCTGTCTTAGGATGGAATATTCTGTAAATGTCTGTTAAGCCCGATTGTTTAATAGAGTAGTTCAGATTGGAGACATCTTTATTGATTTTTTGTTTTGATGATCTGTCTAGAGTTGACAGTGGTGTATTGAAGTCCCCCAGGATTATTGTGTTGAGATCAATGAAGGGATTAATGTCCTTAAGTATTTTTTCCATATATTGGGGGGGGTAGTAATTGGGGGCATAGATGTTGATTATCATTATATCTTCTTGGTGGACTGTCCCTCTAAGTATGATAAAGTGTCCTTCTTTGTCTTTTCTGACTAGTTTTAGTTGGAAATTAATTTTGTCAGAAATTAAAATCGCTACACCAGCTTGGTTTTTTGGGCCACAGGCCTGGTAGACGTTTTGCCATCCTTTCACTTTCAGCCTGTGTCTGTTTTTGAGTGTCAAATGTGTCTCTTGCAGGTAACATATTGTCGGATTTTGTTTTTTGATACAGTGGGTCAGTCTGTGTTTTTTAACTGGGGCATTGAGACCATTTACATTCAAGGAAAGAATAGATAGGGGAGGCTGATTCACAGACTTTATATCTATTACAGGATTTTGAGTCATCTTAAAAGTTAGTGTTTGTATAGTACAATTGTTGACTCGTACTTGTTTAAGGATTTATCATATCGTTGGCATTGTCTTCTGAATGGAGAACATCTTTGAGAATGCTCTACAGAGCAGGGTTAGTGTTCACGTATCTTGCAAGCATGAGTTTATCGTTGAAGTATTTAATTTCCCCTTCTTATTTGAAGCTCAGTTTTGCCGGGTATATTATCTTTGGTTGAAAGTTGTTATTATTTAACACTTGAAAGATATTGTTCTAAGATCTTCTAGCCTTCATTGTTTGTTCTGAAAAATCCATAGTGATTCGAATAGGTTTGCCTCTGAATGTGATTTGGGGCTTTCCTCTAGCTGCTTTTAGAATTCTCTCTTTAATTTGTCTGTATTCAATTTGTAAATGATATGTCTTGGTGAGTTTCTCCTCTGATTAGGCCTATTTGGTATTCTATATGCATCTTGGATGTGGTATTCCGGATCTATCGCCAAATGAGGGAAGCTCTCGCCTACGATTTTGCTAAAAAGGTTCCTGAATCCCCTTGTTTGCTGTTCAGAATTTTCCTCCAGGCCAATGATTCTCAGATTATTACACCTCATCTCATCAAATATTACTTGGAAGTTTTGATTATGTAAAATAAGCTGTTTATCTCGCTTTTCTTCTTTGATTTCTACATTGTTTAGGAGATCCTTGCTGTCCGATACTCGTTCTTCAAGAGCTGAAGATCTATTTTCATTAGAGTTACTCTGGTGTTGGTGTCTTTGAATTGGTTAACCATGTTTTTCAATCCTGATAGCTCTGCTACATCTCTTTTCAGAATGTCAATATCCTTGTACAGCTGATCTTTCATCTCCTGGAATTGATTCTTAATATCTCTGTAGAATTTGTCTCTCAACTCTTGAAATTGCTCTTTGATCTCTCTCCTTATTTCCTCTCTCAACTCTTTGATTGCATTACTAATCATAGTGCTGACACAATGTCTTTGGTTTTCATCTAGGGCCCTGGCTACGGGGTCCTTAGGTGAAGAACTTTGAGGAGAGTTATTTCTCCTTTTCCTCATTTTCTGAGTCAGAGAGCTTGTCTTTTATTTCAGCCTCGATACTCTTGTTGGAGAAAGTGGAGCTTCTTATGACTTTGCTTCGTTGTGAAGAGGAGTTATTTGGTCGATATAGACCTAGAGATGCCAGACGGTTCTGTGAGAATTAGAGAGGCTATAGGCGCAAATACTATTCCGTTTTAACTGAAACAGAGTGGCTGATGATTAGTACCAATAGAGGCAGCTTTCTTTGAGAGAACTCTCACTGTGTAGTATGATACCAAGCAAGTAGTCATTTTGAGGAGTTTCAATTTCTTCACGTGATGGGATCTCTCTGAAACTGGGGAAAAGGGTTGACTCGGAAGTCAAGGAAGTGAATTGGGGAGGTATAAAGACACACCTGTTATAAAGTATAGGGGAACTAGGGAGTGGGGTGGCGTAGGTTATTTTAATAGGATTGAGGAATCCGTAGGACTGAGGAGTGGATAGGGTAAGGACTTGGGGTGAGAATGAGATAAAGATGCTTAAATTAAGGGATTACCAGAGTACATTGGAGAAAGAAGTTAGCGGTAGGGTTAAATAAGACCTAAAGAAATAAAGTAATAAGATCCAATCACCAATACGTACACACTGATAAGAATTTACATCCACCTACACCAGAATTCAGTATTGATCGTAAGGCAAGAAAGGAGCAGAGGAAATGGGAGGGAAAGAAAGAAAAGAAAAAAAAACAAAACAAACAAAAACACCGAAAACCAACAACAACAAAAGAGAAACTGAAAAACCCACATTAATGTTAAAAAATTCAAAAATATTATTTTTCAGCCAGAATCCCGTAAAAAAAAAAAAAAAGAAAAAAAAAGAAAAAAGAAAAAAGCCAAAAAAAAAAAAAAACCTGCAAAACTAGTTATTATGGTTCTGAGATTTTCTGACCCTTAGATCAGGAGGTATGTATCATGAGGTGGTGCAATCAAGTCCAACATCCAGCTGGGGGTTTTTCGGAGTTGAGCTTGTTTGGGGAGAAACAGATTGGTTGAGTCCGGTGGCCTGGATTTTCTTGGAGGATCTCCTCTAAAATTTTCTGTTGCAAAGGGGTATTCAACTCCCCCTGGGCTGAATCCTGAGATGGTTGCTTCCTGCCAATCCATACCCCAAATATTTCTTGGACCTGGGTCTCAGAAATTGTAGACAATCGAGTTGATCCTTTTGTAGATGCATGGGTCTCTGACTGATCCAAGGAGAGTGGCTAGCCTGAGTCTCATTTCCTCAGGATAACTGGTGACCCACTCTGCATGTCTTGTGATCCTCTGTAGGCCCAAGAGCTGCTTTATGGGGTTGGCTGAGATCCTCAGAAACAGGGCCAGATCATGCCAGTGTTTATGTGATTCTCCATTGCAAGCACTAGGAGGCATCCTGCTAGAGAGGTCTAGGTCTACTCAGCCTTGGCTAATCGAGGAGCTTAGAAGCTAAGGTGGAGCCCAAGCTGCCCCCTATATTCAAAGCTTCCTGAGGCAGGTTTCAAGCAGAGGATCCCCTATAGAAGGATGCACCCTGTTGGAGCAAGCTCTGTTCACAGGCTCCTCCTATTTGGTGGGAAGGCGTATGGACCAAAGGGGGAGAAGGTCGCTGTCAGGTTTGGGAGCTGGAGAGGTGAATTGCAGTTTGCTACAGCCCCCAGTGGAGGTGGCCAGCTGTTGGGGGGGCGGTAACTTCCATTTCTGGTCGCAGGGAGTGAAGCCCCGTAAAATTGCTGGGCAACCCGCTCCGCCCTCAGGGACACGCCCCCCCCCCCTCAGGGACACGTCACAATGGCGACAGGCCGCCTACGAGCTTGTTAGTGTTAGCAGTTTTTCCCCAGTGCTTTATGCAAGATTAGGTAAAGTAATGAGCAGTCAGATTGGGGAGTTCGCAGTGGTACGTGGTTAGGAACCTGGCTCCCTTTCTGCAAATTAAATTTCGGACCTCTGCCCGAGGCGGCGGAGAAACCGAGAGCGTTTCTTGTTGAGCAACCAGCCCCGACCTCTGGAAGACACGGCGGTGGCTGCCACTCACAGGGTCCGCTGTACTTTCGCTACTGAGAGAAAAAAAAAAAAAACTACCCAAACTTAATTCCAAGTTCGTAAACATGAAGAGCAGTCAAATCAGGGAGATTGCTGGGCTAGGGTACGTGGTTAGGAAGGTGGTTCCCTTTCTCCCTTTCTCCGTTTTAGATTCTGGAGAGACAGAGAGTGCTTTTTTGCTGAGCAGTCAGCCCCGCCCACTGGCTGCAGCCGCTTGCAGGAACCTCTGTAGTTTTGCTACTGAGAACGAAAGCTACCCGAACTTAAATCCAAGTTCATATATATGAAGAGCATTCAGATCAGGGAGGTCGAGGCCAGAATAGGGGATCTGATTAGGGGTAACTTGCTCCCCTATGGGGAAGTTCCCCTCCCCCCCAGGTGAGGGACTGGTCACACGTGAGCCACAAATTTCCTCCTCTTTTTTCGTTAATGCTCTTCACTATTCTTTTGGGGTTAAAGAATTAGCAGGGGGTAATGTTTGCCCAAATTGGGAGGTCCGTCCTACCGTGGGAATCCGCGTGTAGATGTGCAGCATGAGGTGACTCTCAGGAGCGTCTGGGAGTCCTGGCTGCTGGGGTGACCCCCATCTTCCTCTCTCCTGTTTTGTTGATACTTTGTATTGTTTTTTTGTTCTCAATTTTTGATTTCAGCTTTAATCTTAGTTATTTCCTCTCTTCTATTAGGTTTGGAATTGGATTTTCCTCTTTTTGTAGGGATTTGAGTTGGAGCATAAATCTCTTTTTGGGCTCCTTCCTGATTTTTAATGAAGGCACTCAGTGCTATAAATTTGCCTCTTAAGAATGCTTTTAAACTATCCCAGAGATTTTGATATGTTGTTTCATCATTCTCATTCATTTCCAAGAATTTCTTGATTTCTGTTCTCATTACATCTTTTATCCATTCTTAGTTTAAGAGGGTATATATTATTCAGTTTCCAAGTATTTGAGTAGTTTCTATAGTTTTTCTTGCTGTTAATTGCTAAGATCATACCATTGTGGTCTGACAGGATACACGGGACTATATCAGGTTTTTTATATTTGTGGACTGGGATGGTCTGTTTTGGAGAAGGATCTGTGAGCTGCTGAGAGGAATGGAAACTCAGCCAATTTGGGATGGAATATTCTGTAAATGTCTGTTAAGTCCAGTTGATTTATAGAGTTGTTTAGGTTAAAGATACCTTTGTTGATTTTTTGCTTTGATAATCTGATGTCTGTTATTGATAATGGTGTATTAAATTCCCCCAGTATTATTGTGTTACACTTGATAAGGATAATTTGAGTAAATTTTCCATATATTTGAGAGGGTTGTAATTGGGTGCATAAATGTTAACTATCGTTATGTCTTCTTGATGAATTATTCCTTTTCCTATGATACAGTGACCTTCTTTCTCCTTTCTGACTAGTTTTTGGTGAAAATTAACTTTATCAGATATAAGGATCTCATCTCAAGCTTGCTTTTTTGGGCCACAAGCCTGGTAGACATTTTACCAACCTTTCACCTTCAGTCTATGTTTATTTTTTATTGTGAGATATGTCTCCTGTAGGCAGCATATTTTTGGATTTTGTTTTTTGATCCTGTAAGCCAATCTGTGTCTTTTGATTGGGGCATCGAGTCCATTCACATTCAGAGGAAGGATGAAAGAGATCAGAATACAGTTTAGGAATTGACAAAGTAAAGGGAAGAAGGGGGGTAGTAAAGAGTGGGGGTCTTTTCAGCCCAAAGAGACTGAGGACTAGTTTGCAATATTGCAGACTGCCACAGGTTGAACCCAAGCAATATGGACACAGCAGATAAATTCAACAAATCACAGTGACAGTAAAAAACAACCACACAATGAATTATTACTGCTGAGGTCAGAATGTACTGTGGGGGTATGTGTTCATAACTGACTTCTAGGTGGAGTCACTTCCCAGTTGAGTTTGTTGGAGGGAATGAATTTTGCTTATCTCAGCTGACAGTGAGATTCCCAGGATGCCTCCCAGTAATTTTCTCCTGTTGAAGGGTTGCAAACATTCACCTTCCCTGCTTCCTATGAGAACAGACTTCAGGGCCACCCAAGTTGCACTCTTGGGCAGTTATTATCTGCCTGCCCAAACTCTTGTCCCACTTCAGCTGGGGACCCAGGAGCCACTGGGAGTCTTATGAATCCTGGTGCAGCTGTAAAGGACTCTTACTGTTCCAAGGAAAGTGGCCGGCCTGAACTGAGCTCACCTGGGGCCATTATCATCCTATTCTTGGGTGTCTTGAGGTCCCCACTTGCCCCAAGAGATGATGTGTGGGGCAGTCACAACCTCAGCATGGGGAGGCAGGCATGGAGACACCAGCCCAGCTAGACCAGTGTTTATGAAGGTCTCAAATGCAACTACTAGGGGGTGGGGAAGTCCAATCCCACTTGGAGCACCCAGGACCTATGGGACTGCTTCTGTTTACAGAATTCAGGGTCTGAAAGTAAAGGAAAGCACTGGATCCAGGCTGTTCCTTCTGTTCATAGGTCCCTGAGGCTGATGCTAGCCTCTGCCCTGCCTGAGAGTTTCAGGCAATTATCTGTTGGACCTGCAGGCCGAAACCTCCCCCGCCCCCGCCTGTTTAGGTCCTATTGAGCAGAATCCTTGTCACTGACTCCACCCGAAGATCAGGCATGTAACAGGGTGGGCAGGAAGTCTCTAAACATCAGTTGCCAGTCCAGTAGGGAGGGTCCGCCAGGCCCACACAGCCCCCAGGGCAGACAGTCAAAATACTGGGTTCCTGGAGTTGCTCTTCTGGACTACGCTCCCTATTGTGCTCTGTATCTTGTGGTTTGGGGTTCACTGTTCACGAAGTGGTTTCCTGCACTGCCCTCTGGGGAAATTCAAAATGGTGGCTGAAACCCTGCTTCTTTGCGTGATCAGATTCAGGGGACTCTAATTTGTATGTATGAAATCAGTCCATTGGTTCCTGCTGCTGCCTCAGCCCTGGAGCACTGGAGTCCCCTGCCTAGGTTCCTCTAAGCACTCACTGCTGTGTCTGAGTTTAAGTTTATTTAAGCTTCCTCTCTTCCTGGGAAAATTCTCAACCCACTGCTGGCTGGGTCATTGGCACTGGAAAATTATTATTTGGGGTTCCTGTACTTTCACCTTGTCCATGGCTCCATGTCACTAAACTTACTTCCTTGGCTATTAATGAATTTGGGGAGAAATTCTGCTGTGCACCTACCTCACAGTAAGACAGTTCTCCCACCATTGGTGTCCCACATTCACAGAGAGATTTTTCATTCAGCTCTGCCACTGAATTTCTTAATCCATTCATCCAATGATGGGCATCTGTGTTGATTCCATAATTTAGCTATTGTGAATTGTGGTGCTATAAATTTGATGTGGCTTTGTGGTATACCAATTTTAAATCTTTTAGGAAAATATCCAGTAATGAGATAAGTGGGTCATGTGGTGTTCAGTCCCTAGTTTTTTGAGGAACCTCCATACTGCTTTCCAGAGTGGTTATACTAGTCTGCAGTCACACCAACAATGTACAAATGTTCCTTTCTCCCCAGAACCTTGCCAGCATTTACTGTTGTTCATATTCTTTTTTATTTTTTAAGAGACAGAGGGAGGCAGAAAGAGGGAAAAAATCTATTTTAGTTTCTCATCTGGTTTTCATTTCTCTGACACTTAGTTGGGTGTGTGGTGCTGGGGTTTGAACCCAGGTCCTCCGCGCACCTGCCAGGCAAATGGATACCACTGAGCCACCACTCCAGCCCCTTTTGTCCATATTCTTGAACTTTGCCATTCTGACAGGTGTGAAATGAAATCTTAAGGCAGTCTTGATTTACATTTCCTTGGCTGTTAGTGATATTGAACATTTTTCATGTATTTATTGGTTTCTTGTGTTTCTTTTATTGATAAATTCTGTTTATTTCTCCTGCCCATCTATTAATTGGGTTATTTGGGGGTTGTGTGTGTGTGTGTGTGTGTGTGTGTACAGTTTTGAGTTCTTTGTATATTCTGGATATTAGTCCCCTATCAGAGGGGTAGATGGCCATGATTTCCCCCCATTCTGTAGGCTTTCTCTTCACAGTTTTTTTTTTTTTTAAAGAGAGAGGGACAGTGAGAAAGAGACAGAGAAAGGAAGAAACAATTTTATTTAGTTTTTCACATGGCCTTAGTTGCTCTAACACTTAGTTGTGTACTTGGTACTGGGGTTTGAACCCAGGTCCTCGCGCTTGCCAGGCAAATGCCGAAACCACTACTGAGCCACCGCTCCAGCCCCTCTTCACAGTTTTATTTCCTTAGCTGTGAAGAAGCTTTTTAGTTTAATGCTTGCTGTTATTCCATTTAAGATTTCTATATCTTGTTTATTCACTTTGAGCAGGTGTCTAGAAAGTTTTCCATGTCTTCCAGATTTTCTAGTTTATTAGAATGGAAGTTTTCAAAATAAGTTCTGATGTCTCTGGATTTCATTGGTGTCTGTGGTAATAACTCCCTTTTCATCTCTGATTTTATTGGATTACTACATCTGATTCTTTCTTCTGATTAAGTTGGTTAAGGGTTTGTCAGTTTACTTATCTTTTCAAAGAACCAACTCATCATTTCATTGATTCTTTGTATTTTTTAATTCTCAATTTAATTGGTTTCAGTTCTTATCTTGATTATTTCCTGTCTTCTACTGTTTGGGGGGTTAGTTCGTTCTTGTTTTTCCTAGGATCTTAAGGTGGATCATGAGCTTATTTGGAATCTAATTTTTTAATGTAGACAGTGCTATAAATTTTCCTCTTAGAAATGCTTTCATACTGTCCCAAGGATGTTAATATATTTGTCTTTGTTCTTGTTCATTTCTAAGAATTTCTTGATTTCTTTTTTCATTTCTTTTTTGATACATTCTTCATGTAAGAATATTATTCAATCTCCATGTATTTATGTGGTTTCAGTTATTTTTGTTACTATGATTTCTAGCTTCATTCCATTATAATCTGATAGTATATATGGGATTATATCATTTTTTGTATTTGCTAAGATTTCCTTTGTGATCTAGAATATTATCTAGATCATTCATGCGCTGCTGAGAAGAAGGTAAATTCAGCTGTTTGGGGGTGTGGAACATTCTGTAGATGTCTATTATGTCCATTTGATTTGTAGTGTTGTTTAGGTTGAAGATATCTTTGTTGATTTTTTTTTGTTTTGATGACCTATTAGTGATAAAGGTGTTGAAATTCCCCAGTACTATATTGTTGGGGGCCTATGAGGAATTTAATGTCATGGAGTATTTTTTCCACGTAATCGGGTGCATTGATATTGGGGCATAAATGTTTACTATGGTTATATCTTCCCTTTACTAGGGTTTAGTGGCCTTGCCTCTTCTAATTTTTGCTTGAAATCAACTTTGTCAGATATGAGTATAGCTACTTCTGCTTGTTTTCTTGGACTATATGTCTGAAACATTTTTTCCATCTTTTGCCTTCAGCCTATAGGTGTCCTTGCCTATACAGTGAGTCTCTTTTATGCAATATATAGTTGGATTTTGGTTTTTGATCCATTCTGCTAATCTGTGTCTTTTTATTGGGGTGGTTGAGACCATTAACATTCAACATTAGTATGGATGTGTTGGTAGTTTATTGCCATTGTGGTTTTTTATTGCATTTTATTGTCTTAATTCTCATCTAGTGGATTACTGTTTTGTTGAACTTCTCTTTGTGGACTTTGGGAATGGTTTCTTTTTGTCCCTCTGTGTGAAGTTTGTCTTTGAGTATTCTTTGTAGGACTGGTTTGGCACTCATGAATGTGTTTAGTTTATTCTTGTGGAATGTTTTTATTTACCCTTCATATTTGAAACTGAGTTTTGGTGGGCATAGTAACCTAGCTGAAGTTGTTTTCTTTTAGGGTTTGGAACATCTCATTCCAGGCCCTCCTTGCATTGAGGGTCTGAGCTGAGAAATCAGAAGTGATCCTTATTGCTTTGTCTCTAAATGCTGTGTGATGTTTCTCTCTTGCAGCTTTATTATTCTTTCATTGTTGTCTCCATTAGCCATTTTGATTATGATATGTCTCAGCAAGCTTCTCATTTGACTGGGTGTATTTGGGGTCCTATAAATCTCCTGTATGTGAATGTCTATCTCATTTCTGATATGGGAGAAGTTTTCTCTAATTCATTGAAAATGTTCTTTATGCCTTTAGTTTATATCTCCATGTTCTCTTCTATCCCAATGATTCTCAAGTTTGGCATTTTAAAGTTGTCCCAAGTTCTTGTATATCATGGTCATGTTCTGTAATTTTTTACCCTTTACTGCCTTCTGTGTACTTGAGATCACACAGCCTGTCTTCTATGCCTAAAGTTCTATATTCAAGGGCTAATGTTCTATTTTCAATAAAATCTAGTCTGTTAGTGATGCCTTCAAGTGAGTTTGTAATTTGACTGAACTTGTCTCTCATTTCTAGGAATTCTGCAAGGTTTTTTTTTTCACTATTTCTATTTTTATATTAAAGTGGTCTTTCATCTCCCATAATTGCTCTCTTAATTCCTTCTTTAAATCTTCTTTTAAGCCATTAAGCATTTTGGTAACCAAATTATTATAATCTTTCTCTGAGTTTTCATCCATCTCACTTTCAGTGGAATCCTTTGTTGGGAGATTGTGGATTTGGAGGTAGGAGATTTGTTTGCCTATTTTCTCATAGGTCATCTTTTTTTTTTAAATGGATTCCTTTTCCTGTTATTTTGTATGTGCCCTTTTGTGTGTAATTATCTTATTTGTTCTGAAGTTTCTGTATGGATTTTATTTATGGTTAGATGCCAAGGGATAGGACCTGAGTTCCCCCTCTGGTTGTTCTTCCTTCGGTCCTTGTTGATGGTTTGAGGTTTTTGTCTCCTTCCTTCTTTGAGTGGAAATGCTATCAGGGAAAGTTTAGTTCAGCAGCAGAATCCCTAACCTGTGAACTTTTAGTGTCCCTGAGGATTCCCAGCACCTCACAGAATAGGGGGAAACAAACAACAATAAAAACCAGTGCAAACATTAGATAACATTAAACTGAATACTTTGTTCCTACTATAACAACTGCAGTGTTAACTGCCACAAAAAAACAGATGTGGTAGGGTCAATAAATGTTTTCAGCAGAAACAATAAGTAACCATCAACTATATCTGTCTTTAAAGCAAACAACAGGCATCAACTATGGCATACATAGCATAATGATTAAAGTAGTATTAATGGTGGGGGCAAGAGTTATATAAATAAATTAGTGCTAAAAGATAGTAAGGATACAGGTAAGAGAAAAGAAATGTGAAAAGAAGAGAGAGAAGAGTTTACAATTTCAAAGAGTGAACAGAGAGAATGTAGAATAAATGTACGATGTGGTGGTTATAAGAAAGGAAGAGAAAAAACAGAAGTAACAAAGTAAAGAAAGAGTGAGAGAGCAATAGCATTTGTTTGGCTTTTACCAGAAGGAAAGAGAGAAGGAGGAACAGAGAAATGAAAAATGATACAAAACAAAATCAAAATGCACTAATCTAAAACTCAACCCTCAGAAGGCAAGGAAAAATAACCTTTTTTTAAATGCTAAAAATGGAAAAAAAACAAATATGTATATATTTCCGTGCACCAATTAGCACAGCAAACACACACACAAACGAAAGGAAAAAAAGGATTCTTAATGAAAAACTGAAAAATTGTTTCCACTGAGGTGTTCAAAACAATGAGAGTAGATGGTCACTGTCTAACCCAACTATCTGTCTATCCATTTTTTTCTCAACTTGTGTACTGAGCATGAGAGCAAGGGCTTAGATTTGTTAAACCCTTCCTCTTTTTGTGCTACTTACCAAGCTGCCAGTTTGAGTTCAAATACTTCTGAGCTTGTCTTCTGACCAGTATGAAGTAGAATGGGAAATACCCTCAGCTGGAGTTTTGTCAGCATGGAACCAAATCAGTGCATCCCCAGCTGCTGCAGGGTTCTATGAGTAGAGGCGTGGATTACAGGGCTTGGGTCTAATCAGGATTCAGGGGCTTTGCTGAGTGGTGACTGATCAGGAGAGATTAGATCAACACAGTCCAAGGACCTGACTGATGCTGGTCTCTGCTGGAAGTCTAAATCTCAGGGGTCTCCCTAGGATTCTACTTGTGGGGCAGGAGAGCCAATTCTTTACCTCCGCTGCTGCCCATGAACATAGCCTTTCCAGACTTTCCATACTTAGTCCTTGAGTGTATTTATATCCACGTATTCAGACTCCCGACCCACTTCAACTCATCTCATGAACCATCAGACTCACAGCAGGGAGTGAGTTGGGCTCCCCTTCCCTTTTTCAGCTTGAATCCCCCTGGGTAAAACATTTTTTGTGCCTGCTTCACTCTCATTCTTGTAAGTACACCTGGTCACATGGCTTACATTTGCCAGCATCTTGCAGTTACTTGCTCAGATCTCCCAGTTGCTGCAGCAGTGGCTGCAGTGTGGCCACCTGAAGACTGCCTCAACTCTCTGCAGCCAGTGGGGAGACACAGAGCACCCCTCATGCATCAGTGTAGTCTCTGAATCACCTAAAGGCAAGCTGCTTTTCTGATCTCAGGACTTTTGGTGCTAAATCTCTCCTTTCTGTTTCTCTGTGCTCTCCCTCCCTCTATGCAAAGCCAGCACTGCTGCCCTGACCAGCCTGGCTCTAATGTAGTCTTACTTCTTTCACTCTGACTGTTCATTATTGAGTTTTAATGAAATTCATCTTTCACCTACTTCACATTGAAGCAGTACTCCTGCTGCTTGAATCCCACTTCACAGAGCAGCTAGGAATGCAGCCTTCCCCTAGGCCCACCAGCTTGAATCCCCTCTATTTTCACATTCTTTTCTCTGTAGACAGTTTTGGAGGGCATCTTGCTCTTTATTAGACCCTCCAGAGCTCTCTAGGAAAAAAACTATTCCCATTAATTAGGTCCAAGGCATTCAACTGTAACCATCTACAATGTCTCAAGTCATTTCCTCCCTAAATACATAACCAAGTCATCTGGTTCCCAGACTTCATTTCCATACTAAGTCTTTGCCATCAAACTAGATAATTTGACATTAACATGGATAAACAACTTAACATGCTGATCTCTCTAAATCCTTTTTCTTGGCTAATGACACTTTAACATTCTGCCTCAACTATCCATTCCTTTTGTCATATCCTAGACCTTGCCAGCATCCATAACTTCTCTACTTCTAAAATTAGTAACTCAATCACATCAGCCTCTCTGACTATAGTTTCCTGTTCTTTTCTTTTCTTACTCCTGCTATTCATGTACCTTACAAGAATCTGTAGTTTACTATTTTCTCTGCTTTCTTATTCCATTTCCATCAGCTCTCTATTTCTTAATCCTTATCCAGCTTAGATTTAATAGTCCATTATTTCAATAATTATTCTCTCAATATCCTAAACTCTTTTCTCCTTGGCACAGTCAAGCAAACTTCCATCTCCTAGGAAAACACTTAAATCTAATTTTTGCTTGCTTCTAAATAGAAGAGAGAATCCATACAATATGCCAGGCATATTGATTACACTGTAGAAACCTTACTAGTTAATCTATTTCTCTGATGAACTCACTCTCTATTTTTTTTTT
>PVKS010034895.1:0-20519 GCA_004027875.1 Aplodontia rufa
TCACTTGATGAGTGGATACAAAAGCTTTGGTTCATATATACTATGGAATACTACTCGGCCATCAGAGAAGACGATATTATAGCTTTTGAAATCAAATGGATGGAGATGGACAGAATTATGCTTAGTGAAGTCTCCCAAGCTCAGAGACTTAAGGGCCGAATGGTTTCTCTCATCTGTTGATACTAGAATTTATGTTGAATCAGTAGGACAGACAGCTGACCTAACAAAACCTCAAATTGAATGACTTTCAATGCAACAGGGGTGAAAGCTCCCTAGGTAACTTGGAGGTGTAGGGAAGGGGATGGGGAGGGGGGAGGGTATATGAAGAACTCATAGGAGTCTGGTGATCGGGAAGATGGGGGAACCATCCCAGAAGCTGATGTTATTCCTACACTAGATACCCATTTAACACATGAGTTCTTCTGGGGGAAACTGCAATAGATGAAACCCATAGTAGCTTATCTATGCGTAAGCATTACCCCTGGTTAACAAAGTTTATACACATCAATTGCTACTGTTTTGACAATGTTTCCCCCTCATCTGTATCCTGTATCGCTATATACTTCTAATAAATGTGAAAAAAAATGTTCATAGTAGCTCAATTTACAATAGCTAAATTATGGAACCAACCCAGATGCCCCTCACTGGATGAATGGATCCAAAAGCTCTGATATATATATATACATATATATATGTATATATATATATACACACACATATATACATATATACATATACATACATACACAGTGATATTATGGCCTTTGAAGGTAAGTGAATGGCATGGAAGAAATCATGCTGAGCAAAATTAGCCAAGCCCAGAGACTCAAGGGTCTAATATTTCCCCTCATTTGTGGAGACTAGAACAAAACCCTGGCTTGGATGAAAGGTAATCAAGCTCTTGTACAAGACCTACCAAAAGTATAGCAACACATAATACCGGGTAACCATAGATGTGTAGCAGGGGGAGGGAAGAGGGACGTGGCTACGGGGAGGGGCAGGGGCAGAGGATGGGGAGGGATTTAGGGAGACAATCAACAATGCAGCATCCTCTTTACCCTCCCCCAGAAGCCAAATAATACTTATGCAATCATTTAATTCTGGAAAATTCATAATCATAATATTTATACGGACATTTATAACTGTTATAGTGGGGAAACATAGAAGAATCAAGAGACTGGAGTGCGGGCAATGTGAGGGTGACCCTGGATTAGGATTAAATGCATATCACAGTGTCACTTTATAGGCATTTGTGATTGTACAACAACTCAATTGCTCAATAATAAAAAAAAATAGCAACTTACCCTCTCCTGCATTGTCACAGGCACTTTCTTGCAGAGGCAGGTAAACATCTTTCAGTTTGTCAAAATTATCTACGTGGATGGTGTTATTTTTATTCCCTGCCATAGCCTCTAGTTCTTCTTGGTTGGCCTGTCCCACACCCACTGCAAAGATGAAGATGCCCTTGTCTCTTAATTTTAATGCTGTGTCACTGAGCCGATCCCGGTCATGGGATTCCCCATCGGTGATGACAATCAGCATCTGCTTCACGTTTTGCTTGATGCGGCTGCCATGTTCCTCCTGAAACAGGATGTTTGAGTGCTCGAGAGCCCTGGCAGTGTAGGTGTTCCCTCCAGTGTCCCGGCGCCTCCTCAGATTCTCAATGATTGCTGAACTGCTTGAGTACGTGTTAAGGTAGAAAAGGATCTCAGGACTGTCAGAGTATTTGAGGGCTCCAAACTGAACCTGGTTCCTACCAACAACTGCTTTCTTCACCAAATGGATGGTTAGGTTAATCATGCTTTCTTGCTGGTCTGAACTGATGCTGCCAGAATGATCCAGCACAAACACAACATCCAACAGTTCAATCCTTTTACAATCTGAAAAATAAAAGAAAAAGGGGATTACAAACTTTCTGTAGCCCATCTGTGCAGATTGCTGAGAAGGAAAGCAATCTAATTTTGCTATGCATTTACTGTCTGTCCAACACTCCATCTCATTTAGTTCTTAAGGGTGGCTGTTGCCATTTTACAGAGAAAGAAACCAAGGCTCAGAGAAGGGCAGCTTGCCCAGATCGTGATTCCTAGGACATTTACACACTTATCTATGCAACTCCAAGATTGGTGATTCTCTCACCACCCCACTCCGTTCTCCTGCCTCTCATCAGGATGGGTGATGGCTTTTGCTAAGCAGGCCTGCAACTGAACGGCAATGTCAGAAGCTCATTTAGTGCCAGTGTAATGGCGGAGACATACTGAGGTTGCCAAACTGGCCTCCTATTTTAAAGAGTTTGGGAGCTATTTGTACAAATTCGGATTTTTTTCCTACTCTGTCAGGCTGTAGCTCTCTTCTGAGCTTCCCGTATGCAACATGCCTCTCCACAGTTATTTGTGTGCTCCTTTCTCTGACCTCCTGTAGAACTCAGTAAGTGGCCCCAGATAGAGGAAGGGCTAAAGCTCCAGTGTCCTCCTCCTAGTCCCCAACTCTTCCACGTTAGAAGCCAAGCAACTACTCTGGTCAAGTCTTCAAAATACAGACTCTCACCCCTTCATTTCCTTCCCTTAAGAACAGAAACATATGCCTTCCAAGGGCTCATTTCCACCACCCCCTACTTTCTACCTGCCTGTCTTACTTCCAATCCCACTTCTGGCAACGAAGTCTCAAACTTTCAAGCCTCACACACAGTGAAAGATCTCAGGCAATAACAGTACAAATCTGGGGCAATGGCTCACTGAGATTTAGTGAGTAGTCGACAGTAAATATTTACAAATCCATCTAATGGATGAATCAGCAGAAATTTTGCCTTACGGTACAGACAGGATCTCCAATATCAGTACATTTATCAAAATGAAGAAATGCCACCTAGAACTCTGAAGATTTCAAAGTCAAGGATACACTTTGGGCACAGCTGTCAACATTACCAAGAGTTTTGGAACCAAATAGAATCACTGCAACTCTTGGAGGAGGAAAAAAACTCCAATTAAGCTGTTACCAAGGAAAGCTTAGAGCTTTCAGTTTATAATGTGATATTTTAGTTGTTAATTTTCTGGGGAAAAAATCACATAATTTTGAAAAATGAGGTCCAATGGATGTCTTTATGTTGCCAGAGTAACAACGCAATAAACTTGCTAAAGCTTTGGTTTATTCTCTTTGTTGTATCCAAAACAGATAATAGTACTTGATGGATTTAAAAGCAAAGGTGCTTTGAGTCTGTGTGTGGATTCACAGCAAGTTCCCATTCAAAGGGCATTAAAATGGATAGCCTCAAACTAAAGACCACTCAATACAATTTGAAAAACACTATGATTTGTGAGATAAAAATAGTGACTCCAAACAATTAGGGGAAAAATCACAAATTAAAATTTTCCAAAGGAATAATGTGAACAAGTAAATACAAAATGCCCAGTTGATAGAAGTTAAGAAGAATAATGTGAAGAAATGAAAATATACACTGTTATCTTTAAAATACAAAATAGTTTATGGAGGAATAGTGTTGCTTAAGATACTGGCTTTAATAAAACTAAAACAAAGATGAATTTGTGTTTCTAACTATTTATTGCTTAACAGTGAATGTGGGCAGCCAAAAAACAATTCTAAGAAATCATTTGGAAACAAAATTTGGCTCTGGCAATTCCAGGTATGTGGGTATTAAAGAGCTGAAAGTTTAGTGTAAAATTCCTGGAACTTCTTGGAATATATTCGAAGCCACCAAGAGCAAGACTATTTTGAGCCAAATTAGCTGCCAAATTCTTGATCTGGAATATCCATGGATGTGATAGGTATTTTAATACAAATAAATAAGACCAAAATTTAGCACCAATACAGGTAGAGGTCAAGTACAGAATACAACACTGCATCGGCTATTAAGTCAATAATTCACATCCTTAAGTCCTAAAGGATAAAGGGGTCACTTACCATGCAGAGCACACACACGAAAGACGAGTTTACTTTCTATTGCTGCTAGATGATCGAAGTTCTCAACATGGAAAACAAGGCTGCCATCACCACTGATCTCCTCCAGCTGAGTCCTGTTGGCACCGTATACCCCCACAGAGAAAATGATCACACCTTTATCCCGAAGAGCAATAGCAGGATCTCTCACATCATCTTGAGCTTCTCCATCTGTGATGAGGATGAGAAACTTCCTGACCTGAGGACGGCCCCCCTTGGGGAGGGTGAAGTATTGATCTACAAAGGTCAGTGCACTTCCAGTCAAAGTGTTTCCACCAATGAGAGACATTCTGTCTATTGCATCGTAAATTTCTTTTTGTGTCCAGTATTTATTAAGCTGGAACTCTTCCTGATTATAACCACTGAACTGAACAACACCAATTTGGGTTTTGTCTGCACCAATTTGAATCTTAGCCAACAGGTTTTTCATGAAGTTCTTCATTGTCTCAAAATTTGTAACTCCTATACTTCCAGAACTGTCCACAAGAAACATGACATCAACCTTCATGTCTTCACATCCTGCATGTTATAAAAAAGACCAGAAATCAGCAGGGTTCTCAGAATACATAGAAACATTAAAGCAATAATAAATGCATTAATGAGAAAACACTGAAAATTAACTCAAGAAACTACTGCTGTTTGAGAATTTTATTTGCATCTTTAATAGAAGCCTGCTGACTAGAACCCTGAAATCAGAAATTCATGGAAGACTATCCAAGGAGTTTTAAAAAGGAAGTGCAAATTCCAAAGTATATGTTCATTCATTCATACATACATCACTCATTTATTCATAATCCATTTATTCATAACTGAATCACTCATAATTCTTGAGTTGCATAAAATACCCAACCTCAGGCTATGTGATATGTATATGTAGATATGTATACATACATATACACCCATATCTAAGACCAATGTCTATAAAGTACTGAAAATTTTTATTTTTAATCCATGGTACATATATTTTGCATATAAATATTATCTTTAGCATGTATCACTTTAGTCTTATTCCTTTTGCACCTGCATCTGTCCATCTGTAATGCCTGCATCCTCTTACCAATTTATCTCTCACCACTCATGGACTCTATCCCATACTACTTGAAAAACACTTGCTATCAGCCATATATAGGAAAATGAAAAGACAATTATTTTTAATGACTTATGTAAGGCAACACTCAGATCCACCAGGAGGACTGACACGTAAGACCCAAGCTACCCTGGAGCCATCCTGAAAGCCCCAAATGGGAAGGTGTCTGAGATGTCTTGGCCTTGGAAAAGGCCCACTTTGGTGAGATGCAGAGATGCTCTTCCATGTGATGTGGGCAAAGAAATAGACTTTAACATGTGATTTAGTATTTAGAGTCTACCTCTGTTTCTATTGGTGACTGAGACTGCTTCTCATTCCCTAATACATTTTCCCTTTCTTCTATGTTAACCAAGTTGCAGGCAGGCAGATGGTTGCCCAGCTAAAGACTAGTTTCTCAGCCTTCCTTGAAACTAGATGAGGTCCTGTGACTAAGTTTGGGTCAACAGATATGAGCAACAGTGAGCTGGCCACCAGAAGTCTTACCCACTAAACAATGGAGCATGGTGGGCTCCTTTGGTTCTTTGTCCCTTTCCACAAATAAGTGATGAGACTGGAGCTTCAGTTCAGATTTAGCTCATCTGATCTAAAGATTAGAGAGCTGCACTGGGGGATATAACAGCCTGTTACTAGACCTGGACACTCACCCTGAACTATGATGAAAGAGAGAAATAATGTTCTTCAGTATACAATTTGAGTCTTTTTTTTTTTTAGAGCAGCTTAATCTGCCCCTGCTGATACACGTGCTCACTCCATCAGCACCTGCTCTGAGATTTGCTAGAATTTTACAGTTCTTCAGATTCAGGATTCTTGGTGTTCCTACTCTCCACTCATCATACCAAGAAATTTTTCTATTATAAACAGAAATGAACATTTGTATATGTCCTAGATGGGTACCCATAACATGAAAATAATGATTGGCATTTATGATGCTTGACCTATAAGGATTCACTGAATGCAGGTATTAGCCACGTATTATGGATGAGGATGCTTCAGGCTCAAACAGGAGAGTTGAACCCGAATCTACAAAGCCCATTCTATTTCCATTGTACTCATCAGCACATATGTGCACCTGCATGCATACACATTCACACACACATACATGTTCACATGTACAAAAGAGTCTCTTTCACTCCACAGCTGTGGGATTCTTTAAGACCACAACATTCTTAGCAATCCTGCTACCTACTGCCTGTAAGATACTTCAGGGCAGCTTTCTATGGAGGGATTCTCTGGGTCTTGGCAACTGGTTTAAAGTGAGGAACTGAATCCTTCCATGGTGATTAAGGAAGTTAGCAAACTTTCAGCCAGATAACACCTTGACTCGGCTTGGCCATTCATCTACCTGAAGCAATTGATAAATGTGGAGAATAGAGCCTTTTGTTTTGCTTACCTTTTTCAGTGCAGATGCTGTGAACGACTTCATTTTTTATGCTTTTTAAGGCATCAAAGTTCTGTCCAAAGTTAACCCTTTCTTTCCCCCCAGCAATTTGCTGCAGTTGTATTTTATTAGCCTCTCCAATGCCAATTGCATGAATGGTGACCTGTTCAGCCCTTAGTCTCTCAGCAGGTTCCACAACATTGTCGTTGGACTTTCCATCAGTCAGCACAATGAGGTAACAGGGAACTTCACTTGTCCTGTCATTCTTTCCCTTCTTTATTATTGGCCGTATAAAATCCAGAGCTTTCCCAGTCAAAGTGCGGCCTTGGAGTTGCTTGATGTTAAAAATAGCCTTTTTTAAGTCAATGTCATTTTGATAGAGAGAGATAGGAAATTCCTCTTGGTTCTTACTTGAGTACTGCACGACTCCAACTCGGACTTTGTTTGGGCCAATGCTAAACATGTCTATCACTGATGACATAAATACCTTGATCTGCTCAAACTGATTCTTCTGGATGCTGGTGGAGCCATCAATAAGGAAATAGATATCTGCCTCCTTTGTATCCACACAGCCTGCCAAAAAAAGGAATATATATATATATATATATATGTATATATATATATATATATACATATATATATATACTCTGTCAATCATGAAGAAATTGGAGAGAAATTTGCAAGACAATTTTGCAATATTGGAGGAACATGAGGCTGTTCTGGTTAGAATGAGGCTTCTTTGCCTTTGCTTATACATTTCATCAGGCACCTCATGTCCATTTTCTTCATTGAAATTTACAACCTTCTTGGGAGGAAAATGAAACAAAGCAAGACATAGTGCTAAGGTCACACCGCCAATAAATTAAAGAGTAAGGAGAGTATGCCTCATTGTTTTTTGAGACATGGCTGGGATTGATGGTGACCTTGTATTCTTACTTTCCCAATAATCTCTTCTTCCCGGAACAATTACAAGAGTATATTTAAAGATAAAATCAGATTATATTACTCCTCTACTTAAATAATTTGTTATTGCATTTAGAATTCAAAAATCAAAAATTGACCTTATCTTGATTCCTGCCTTTCCCTCTGTCTAGCAGTTCATCTCATTCACTGTTTTGACCATATTGGGCTTCTTTCTGTTCTTTAACTATGCCCGAGTACATTTACACTTGCCCTCCTCTCTTCTTGGAAAATTCTTACCCCAAAACATTTAGATGGTTAGTCCTTTCTCATCAAATCAAATGTCAGTGCTTTAGAAAAGTTTTTCTTCCCCTTTAGTTGAAGCATGTCAGTCATTGTCTATACTATTAGCCTGTTTGTTTTATTTATTGCACTATTTGGAGTATGTTATTCATTTGCTCATGAACACAGCCTGATTCCTACCATAGAATGTCAGCTCCATGAAAACATAGACCTTGCTTAGTTCTTTGCTTCTGCCCAGTAGGCCTAGCACACCATAGAAATTTAAAAAGAAAAAAGAATACTTTTTTAAAAATAGAAGACATCTCAATAATTCTTCTTTTGTTAAGCTGAATATTTTTTAAGAGAGAGAGAGAGAATCAATTTTATTTAGTTTTTCATCTGGTCCTTGTTGCCCCAACACTTAATTGTATACATGGTGCTGGAATTCAAACTCACATCCTTATCCCTGCCAGGCAAGAGCTGTAACCACTGAGCCACCACTCCAGCCCGAACTTTCTTAATAGTCTACTTATTTCTCTATGTGGTCATTCATCAAAACTGGGTAGGAGGAAGAGCATATTTTCAAAGTTTATCTGGCTAAGTGCATGAACCAATCTGTAAGTATAAAATAATCCAGTCATATCAGAATTATTTTATTTCTTGGCAGCTTTTGATACATTTATGACTAATGACACTACTTCAGGATTTTTTGAAGTTGTTTCTAAAGAAATCAGAAATACTAGAAATAAGTTTGACCCTGATAATTAAACTATGAAATCAAAACATAGAGCATTAGAGCAAAGATAAGCAGTTATCTGCAAAAGACAGGGTTGATCCTTGGCATGCAAGTCTTAAAAGCAAGCAGAATGAGTTGATTTTAATTCTAAAAAGAAGTATTCATTAGGAAAGTAGTGGTATTCAACAATGACAAAAAGAAAATGTATCAACCACAGTGGGTAACTATGCCAATCCAGCTCTTTCAGTCCTCTCTAGTACTGTGCTAAGACACAACCTCTAGTCATATTGCTATTTAAGTGTAAATTTAAACTACTTAAAATTAAATAAAATCAAAAGTCAGCTCCTCATTTGCACATGGCAAGTTCTTGACAGCTCCTGTGGCTAGTGGCTACCATATTGGATGGCAAATATGGAACATTTCCATTATTACAAATTTTTGATTGAACTAAATAAGAATATGTCCTTTGGGCCAAGGTTTTGGCTGTACAATTGTATATACAGATAGATACAATTTTAGATGTATATAGCTATCAATGTATATGTTTGATTTTGAAATAGAGATATCTGCCCAACTGGATATCACTAAATATTTCAATCATAAAACGAACTCTCATGCTCAGATTACACAACCCCCAGCAGTCTTTTGATTACAATTAAATTCTAACTTGGCATGTCTAGAGGAAGAGAATGTTCTACTTACAGGACATGAACATCTAGACTCCTGGGCACTGATAGTTCTTGGTGTTATAAAGAAAACTGCCATTCTTTTTTCTATACCTCATTCTCTTGAGTGTAGTTAATGTGAGTGTCCACTTTATTTAACAAATTCTACCTAATAAATTGAATACCTACAATGTGTCAAATGTAGTGGATAAAGCAGTGACTAAGTCAGACAAAGTTCTTACTCTGTGATTTGATCATTCTGAAACTAGGCAATTAGACAACACACTCTGAACCACAGAAAATTCACTAAGGTAGGGTTTTGGGTTTTTTTTTTAATGTTGCTAGCATGAGTTTGTTAGGGATCTTACAAAAACACAGCTGCCCAGCTAGGCATGGTATCACACTCCTATAATCCCAGCAACTCCAGAGGCTGGGACAGTAGGAGAGCAAGATCAAAGCCAGTCTGTGCAACTTAATGAGACCGTTTCAAGATTCTTAAAAAGTAAATGAGAAGGTCTGAGGATATAGCTCAGTGGGAAAATGCCCACGAGTTCAAGCTACAGCACTATAAAAAAAATAAAATAATAAAAGCATGCAGGCTGTACTCTCAAAGACTGATTCATTAGGTTTAGGGTGGGGCTTGGGCCACTAAATTACTAACAAGCTCCTTATGAGACTGATAAGTTTACAGTTGATGCTTTGCCTGCATCCCCTGGAGTCTCTTGTCGCTTTTGTACACTCTGGCACCTATTGCTTTGCTTTTACTCTCAATAGCAAACACTGTGTCACCAGGAGGGTTGTTCCTGAGTTGCTGGAATCTTCTTTGCCTGGCACTTCAGCCAAAAGTATCTGCAAATATACATTCCCCCATGTGCTGGAATGAAAATTCTCTAATTACACTGTCCCCTGACCAGGACAACTCAAAGTTTTTACCCACACTGTCTCTAGAATGGCACTATGGAATTGAGCAACATGACCTTCCATGGGACCTTTTCTTATCATCCTTCCCTTTCTGATCCCACTTCCTCACCTACCAATCTCAAGTCTTTTCCTAATATATAAAGTTCATGTGAATCCTTGACTGGCATCTGAGAAATCCATCATAAGTCAGGTACCCAATTCAAAAACAACTAAATGAATTAGAAACGACCCGGTGAGGCCTTGTGGAAGATAGCTAATTCTCCTTGGATGGCCCTTGTATACCTTTCCATTTAGAATTTCTATAATGACAGTGCTTACTTTTTGTCACATCATTGCAAACTTCCTGAGAGGGGCCACACTCTATATCCCTCCTGTTCCCTAGTAATCAATATGAAAATGAAGCAGCTACCATTCTGAGGGCCTGTCTATATTGCTATAGACAGGCCTGTCTATATTGCTCAGGAGGTAACTGGATCTGTTTCTTGTTGCTACCTTGCAATACATACAGGCTACAATATCCAGGGCTGGCCCTGTATGCACCCTTAAACCTGCCTTCAACTGACAGGTCCGAGTTTAAAATTAGCCCTTAATATTATTGGAAGATGGCAATTCCTTCCCATGCAAGTGCTGTCAAATGCCAGTTTCAATTGTTTGAAAGCATTTTATCTGTTGAGAAAATGTGTGAAGGAAGGATCTATCTCAGAAGCACATATGCTCAATCAAATCAAGTATCTCTTGGCATGTACCTTTGAAAAGAGCTCAGTAAACTACAGCAAATTCACAAAGCATATTGACTAGGGTATCTATGATTAGAATGATGAAAGAAAAAGAATTAAAAAGATCAAAATGTGAAGAAGCAATCATGGTTGTGCTCAAAGAATGGGTGCAGGAATTTTCTAAGAGCAAAGCATTGACACATACTCAATATAAGATACTTTGCACAAATTATGATAAACCCATGCAATAGAATATTATTGTTGACCTAGAAAGTATATTGCAGAAGAATATCTATGGAAATAGACAAAGATTCACGTGTAAAGTTGAAAAGAAAAAAAGAGGGTAAGGCTGATCATACTGGTTGCCACTAATAGCCATTCTCTCCTTCCATGCTAACTGAATCCCCAATTTTTACTTTCGTACTTGACTGCTCCAAATAAAACAATTGCAACTAATACAAGTTATCAAACTCTATGTTTGTACTGTCTAATACAATAGAACCTAGACACATGTGGCTAATAAAATGAATTAAAATTAAATTACATTTGAAATTCAGTTCTTCCATCACATTTCACATGCTCAAAAGCCACAGGTGACTGGTGGCTGCCTTATTGTACATACAGAACATTTGCACCATCACAGAAAGGAACATTTCCACCATCACAGGTAGTTCTGTTGGAGCATGGATATATATGAGATACCATTTTTTAAAACTGTGCTTATGTGGGTCTGTGTGTGCAGAAGTATAATCAGTGGGAAGAGAGAGACAAAGATAGAGAAGAAACTAAAAGACAAGAGAAATAAGTGTTAATAGTTTTATCTGAAGATAAGATTACAGGTGATCTTACTTTCCTCTTTATAGCCATCCATACAATGAAAATATTTTACAATTAACACATTTTTACATTTTATCAAGGCATAATTTTCATGCTGTGAAGTTGATCCATTGTGAGAATATTATTCAATGATTTTTGGTAAATTTATTAAGTTGTGCAACCATGACCAAAATCCAGTTTTAGAACATTCCCACAATTCCTCAAAGTTCCCTTATGTTCCACCCTCACTCCTGCTCTAACACTAGGCAACCATTCAGTTTATTGTATAATAAAATAAATATTTTTAAAACATACCAGTTTTGTCGAGGTTTATTTGTTCAGCATGAGTAGAAATTTGGGTCCATATTTCATTCTGGAGCTTTTTCAGGAACTTCTTACTATAAGATTCCAAGTTTGCATAGGATTGCACGGTGGAAATTGTCTGTTCTGTAGGGTAAGATGCTATTTCTTCTAACTGAGTAGTGTTAGCCCCTTGGACATTCATAGCAAACACAGTTACACCCTCCAGTCGGAGGTTCAATGCAGCCTCACGCACCTCATCATCTGACGATCTGTGGGTGACCAGGACTGCAATCTGAGGGACCCCCTGTGCCCTTCTGCTGCCACTGGACTTTGAGAAGCCTTCTTTCCTCATTTGCTCAATGGCGGCCCCAGTATTGGATTTCCCAGTCTGGAGGGAAAGCTTCCTGATTTGCTGCTGAAATGCAGATTGTGTTGTGCTTGAGTTCAGAGAAGAAATTATCTTTGCCCTCGTGCTGTAACTCATCAGTCCAAGCTGCATGCAATCAGAATTCAGATCTAAGGAGCTGGTAATGTTCTCCAGGAACTTCTGCAGGTCTCTTAAATTTTGTCGAGTCCCAAGTGCTTCATCCACCAGGAACACAAGGTCGGCAAGCGAATCTTTCTGACAGGATATAGGGAAGGGAACTATGGAGAGAGATAAAGAACAAAGATTAGTATAAAGCACTATCCCAGAGTAAGAAAGGTACTTTACTGATTAGGCATGAGTGAAAATAGAGGTAGTCATGACAGATAGAGAGTAATGTTTTATCTTAGTGAACAAAAGATGAAAATTCTAAATAAGACTTTCAAGGTCATTCACTTCAGAGGCCTTGCATATTCCCTGTATCTGAAGAATCCTACCTACCAATTTTGCTACCACACCCCACTAGCACCATAATCTCTATGAACACCGTCATCATGACCACCTTCCTTTACCAGCATAATCACCAACACCAGCAGCATCACCACCTCCACCTCCACCCCCACCCCCACCAGGGTGACTCATCACTACCAGTACTGCTACACTCAACTGTATTTAGACTACTACCTTCATTGCCGGTAGAACCACCTCTGTCTTTAGCACTACTGTTCTGAAGTGCTGGGGAGCACTTATCAGTGACATATCTGACCTCAGGGAGCTCACATTCTATGGGGAGGGCAGATAACTAGATTAAATTATTTCATACAATAATAAGTGCTAGAAAGTAAATAAAACAGGTGACTTTATTGAGTAACTATGCTGGGGATGTGGAATGGTGGTGGACTCCAATTCATCTCAGACAAGAAGTCAGGAAAGGCCTCTCCAAGAGGATCCTATTTGGGATGAAATATGAATGTAGATTCAAACCTGTGGAATTCTGAAGAAAAAGGAATTATTGCAGAAAGAACACCAAAAGGTGGGAACAAGCAAGATGCCCAGAGTGGCAGAAGCCAGTGGATAAAGGGAAATATGGTGGATGAGGTCAGAGGGAGGCAGGAATCAGGCCATCTGGGAGTCACATGATTTGGTTTAATTATTTTAAGTGTCATTCCAATTACTGATGGGAAATAATGAATTCAGAGAAAACAATTTAAAAACATTTGCCCTAGAAAGAGATAATTGTTCTAGAAAGGATAAAGCAGCTAAGATGGAGCAACAAGGGTAGTTAGGGAGAACAGAAAACTTGATAAATTGGATGCAAGTGTTGACAGTGTATGAGGAAATGGAAACTTCCTTGGCTTTTAACCTGAACAACTGAATGGATCTGAGTGGATAGTGGAGGTGTCTTTTTCTAAGGTGGGGGTATCATTTTGTAACATAGGGAAGATAATGGGAAGTACAAGTTATAGGGAGGATTCAAGAGTTCCATTTTGAGACATACTGTTTCAGATGCCACTGAGCATCCAAGAGGAGATGCCATGTGAGCAGCTGGGTATATGAATCTGTTTTCTAAAGAGTAGGCTATATTCACATAAAATACCCACTTCAAGCATGGACAGACCTCAACTGTGGAAAGTGCAGCCAAGAGATAAGCTTCATCTCACTAAGTACTACCCACTGGCTTCTCTGATCTTAGAAGTCAGAAAGCATGCCTTACTATCTCTATCCCTTCAGTGCCTGGCACCTGGTGAGAGGTCAGCAATATTTGTAGAATTAAAAATAATCCTATAAATCTTCCAATCTACTCTGAATCCCATGCATCTGACTAAAACAAATTCCTTTCAAGACCTTTTCAGGTTAGTATTTATTTGCGAACAGTTGTTACTATCGATACTAGTAAACCATGTGCCAAATGTCATACAAGCCATTTCATTCATATTATAAGGTAGACACAATTATCCTCACTTAACAGGTACGACAACTGAAGATGGGTTAAATAACTTACTCAGGGCCCTAAGCAGCTAAGCCAGGGTCTGAACCCAGACCTTCCTGACTACAAAAGCCTTTTTCTTAATCTCTAAAAGGCAAGGACAAGGCCCTGTCAAGCAATATCTTACTGTACTACCCTATTGTACTACCCTATTATGAGGTAAGTTAGAAGTAGTGAGAGAATTATGATCTGTGTAGAGAATCCTCTAAGGTGGCAGAGCCCTTTTGACCCAGAGAGCTCAGAATAAGCAGCCACCTAACAGGGTGGAGACTCTCCAGTGTCCCCAGGTGGAGGGTTACAATATGTTTCTTCCATATGCCCTAAGGACTTGCTATGGTATCTACATTTTTTTCCCAAGTCAGAGAGCAAAAGGAAATGTACTCCCAAATGTCACAGAGGCAACACTGTGAGGAGTCTTCTAGATGCTCACCAAACCCCGTTTCCTCTTCTTGGGCAGAGATCTGGACCTGATCTCAAGCCTCTCTTACAGTTAGATGTGGCCATGAAACAAAGATCTGACCAGTGAAATATAAGCAGAAGCAGTGTGTGCCTCTTCCAGGCTTAGCGCACAAAACTCTCCCAAGGGTGATCTTCCATCTTTTTCTGCTTCCACCAGCTGTATATCAATTCTGAAGGCACATTGGAAATCATACTTGAAGGAGGAAAAGTCATTACAAACCTGGACACCCACACAGAGGAAAAACAACAGGTACCCTAAGCATTGGACATTTAATGTTTCAAGGGAAATAAATCTATTTTTCAGGAAGGCTATTTGTTATTAAAGTCTAGTATGGTCTCACTGGGGAGAGAAATAGTCCACAGCAGTCACTATGAACTTGGACCATGAATGATAAAACAAGAAGGAACTTTCAAGAGCATACTAACTCATACATCTTATAAACGAGGATGCTGATGAAAGGCCTGGGTAGATGGCACCACTTCCCCAAGATCACATAGCCAGCTAATTTAGGTTTTGTTCTGACCTTTATACCTTGAGTTCAGGCTACATTGTACTATAATTGATTTCCAGGGTTTTAGAACTAGATAGCACCTGCCCAGAATGGCCCACTCTGAATTAGAGGCAACTAGGAAAGTCCTGTATGTTGGGGATTCTTTCTGCCTTCCTCCAGAGAGATTGGAGGTACACACTGAACACTGCCTGGATCTGAGTATTGGCCTATTTTGCTTGTTCATCAAGACTGTGTTTGGCTTCCTATTTCATTTTCCCCATTCCTTTTTAGTGCTTTCTGGGACTATCTCCAAAGTAAATCATTTGTACTTAAGGGTATTCTATCTTGAAGTCTTCATGGAAAACTCACCTACCTAAGACAAAGTATTTCTCAAGTGAGAATATGTGAGCTACGGGAGATAAGGCAGACTCCCTTTTGGCCTAGAATGAAAGTATATGTTCTCATCTATGTGTTCAGCATTTCTGCACGAAACTCAAGGACTTCCCAGGAGCAGAAGAGAAGACAGCTCTGGCACCTCTTAGGTGGCAGCTTAGGGATAGCAGAGGATGGCTTTCTGACCTGGAAATAAGAATTTCCCCAAAGGAAATTCACTGCAATTGCTGGGGTAAGTGCTGCTCTCATGTAGCTTTGCACACAATAGATATCTCATGAATGATGGAGCCTTAGAGAAAAGGAGCAATCAATCCAATGGGATACTCTTGGGGATTCGCAGAAAATAAATAGGGAAGAATTTTATGTTGGAGGTATGACAGGTGAGGTCATGAATTATTTGAATGAGAGAGAGTATTGAGTAAGTTTAATTTGCAATGCTTCTAAACAAGCTCATTCATACCCATAAGTTTGTGAGAAATATTTCCAGTACTTCATAAATTTTTTTAAAAAGTGCTGAAAGATACATCTTAATATCAAAAATATGAAAATATGAAAAAATTATCTTATATGTGAAGATGTCAGCATAAGATGATTACATAGATGGGACAGATTATGAGTCAAACTTCTGGATTTATCAAATATTGACACTAAAATTTTACCTCTAAGGGAAAAAATGGCACAGGAGGGGACAGCCCACACTGCATACAGGCTCAAGACTATGGTCCACCATATCATACTACTGCGCAGCTGAAGGTATCCCTTTTCTGCCTGAATGAACCTTAGAATGGCTAATGCATCTCATTCTAAGGTTATTCCCATTGGATGTTTCTATATAGGAGTTGATGGGAATTTACTGAATGTTTAGTGTGTGCCTCATAGAACAAGGACTGTGAGGTAAAGAACATAGATAAAGATCTTATTTCTATAACTGTGAGACTCTCATTCATTCATTAAGAAATATAATACCATCTCATTGTCTAGGCCCAAACACAGAGATAAGAACAAGTTGCCAATTCTGCCCTCATGGTACTACCAGTTCACTACTGGGATAGGGGGCAAACAGGAATGGATAATTGCAGGCGTTATTACTGTCACAAGGTGTCCACAAGGAACAAGAAATAAGAGGATAAGAGAGCAGAGTTGATATTTGAACGATAATGGAGTTATTAAGCTGTAAGAAGCTAAAGGAGTACAATAGAATACCTGTCAGAGAAAACAGCATGAGCAGAGACAGAATAAGAGAATATGCTGAAATTCCCAGTACTTCATTGTGGCTAATCATGAAAACAGAAGGGGAGCGTCAATAGAAGGGGTTGGACAGAGGCGGATCCCATGGGGATTAGGCACCTCTTCATCCAAAGATTTCCTTACCTTTTACATCATCATGGACTGCTCCTTCTTGGTACTTGGTTACATCCTTGATGACCTGTGTCATGTTCTGGGAGAACATGCTGAGGTCTCTGACGGTCCGAAGGTTGAAATGAAACTGAGACGTGGCCATGGCCCTCAGATTTTCCTCAGAAGCCTTCTGCATTCCCACAGAGATGATTTTCACCCCATCGGCCCTCAGGGCCTTCGAAGCCTCTTCCACATCATCCTCAGATTCAGCTGAAGCCAGGACCACCAAAATAGGAGGAAACAGTTTCTTGTCTCTTCCATTTGTAGGTGCAGAGAAGTAGGTCCTGTGAGCCTCCCGAAGAGCGTTTCCTATCCTCAGGGACCCGCCAATGAACCCAAAGTTTTTTCTGAGGTGGTTCAGCATGGGGTTCCTGCTCTTGAAGGTGCTCAGGTTGAATTCATTGTGGAGTGTGTCACTGTACTGGGCCAGGGCCACACGGTACTTGATGGCCTCTATGGGGAGACTGTTAATCATTTTGTTGATGAACACTTTCACAAGAGGGAAGGACTTAGCTCCCAGGTGATCAGAGCTATCCACCAGAAACACGACATCTGCATACTCTGGGCCTGGCCCTATCAAAATAAAATGACAATAAAAATAAGGTTATTGTTTAACCTTTTCATTTTAGACCACAGAAGTCATTTGAGATTATGTCTTCACATTATAGGTCTAGAAAAATTCCGAGGAAAGTGTCTTGTGGAGGTCAAAGAGAAGAAACTGCACTTGCTTTTGCTAAAATGTAAAGTTAGTCAACAGATTTTCCTTTCTCAGCTCTATGCCAGAAACAACTTTTTTTTCTTTTTCAGTTCTGAAGCATCAAACTCTGATACTGTAATAATGGATAAATAATATGATGGAAGACCAGAAAACCCAAAGTGGTCTGTAGACTAACAAATTTTTTAGAAAGAGCATAGAGTAAAAAGCTATCTTGGGTTGGAAAACCTGGGAGCAGGAGCTGAAACAAGGACTTTATGTGGATGGGCTCAAAAGAGGTAAGTAGTGTAAGTAAAGCAGGATCAGATAGGGACAGAGCAAAGGGATATATCATCAGGGGATGACTAGCTTTGGTCTGGTCTACAAGGGACTCAGAAGCATAAATAACTGCAGAGTTTTCCCTCTTTGAGAAAAGAGGACCAGTTTTTTTGTACTCCTCTGTCAGTCAGTCATCAGCCATCCCCCAAAATGGGAGGGAATGAGCAGACGGTATTGGCATAACCCCTTAGATAAGGAGGCTCTGGGAAAACTAGAAAGTGAGGAGCTGCTGTCGACTACTGCAGGTAATGACAGCAGCTGGGCAGGGGTGCACCAGCCTGACAGAATCTGGGCCTGGGAGGATCAACAGTCAGCAGTCTCTATGAGTCACCTCCAATCTCAAAACCAGTGAAATGATGGGAAAGGTCCAACCATGGACTCTTCCTTTCAAAGTAACTCAGAAATTCAGCAAGAAATCTTATGGTGCCACAGTGCTGTGTTTGAAATACTTCTTTAAACTGTTTTTAGTAATTACAGGAGAGAAGAAAACCAAACTTTTTCACTGCACATGCACACATGTGAGTATCCCTTGGTGAAAATGCTTGGGACCAGAAGTGTTTCAGATTCTGGAGGATTTTTTTTTTCAATTTTGGAATATTTTCAAGTACATAATGTTATTTCTTGGGATTGCAATCCAAGACTAAATTCAAAATTAATTTATATTCCATATACACTTTTACACACAGTCTGGAGGAATTTTTATGCAGTATTTTTAGTGTGCCTGCATTTTGACTTCAACCTGTCACATAAAGTCAGGTGTGGAATTATCGACATAGATGTCATTTCAGAGCTCAAAAAGTTTTGGATTTTGAATCATTTCAGATTAGGGACTTCTGGATTAGGAATGCCCAGCTTATATATTTCATGTCTGTGAAAAAAAATAAAGGAAGCAATGGTTTAGCCCCCAAAAAACTTAGAATGTTTTCTGTATGGGATTCCTTTCCTTCCACTTTAGGCCAAAACTCAAACTAACCTATAAACATTGAGTTGACTCTATTCATAGAGATGTGGAACACTAAGACTTAAGTAACTCAGTGAATAATCAGTTTTTCAATCCACATGTAACATAATTTATGATTCCTCCCCCCATGACTTTGCACCATCTTTGAGAAATTTAAATTTGTTTGATATTGTGTACTACAAGTACTACTCAATGCCATATACTTTGAATTTTTAATAAATAAATTCTTCATTTATCTGTTTATTAAAAAAAAGTTTGATGAGACCTAAAATATTTATTTTCCCAAATAATAATAAACTTAAAATATACCAGTACCTGGGCTCTGATCCGCCAACATTTCAGTCCAAAGGATGAGGGAAACTACGATTAGCTGGATCATCATTTTGTTAATACAGGTTTCTTGCTTTTATTCTGAAATAAAAATTATACATGTATATGTATGTAAAAATTATATAGATATGTATGTGTTGGCAATATGAAAAATCTTACTGTGCACTCGGAAATAACTATGGTAATAGTTGGGTTAGTGAATGGATACACTATAGACAAGTATTTGTCAAGAAGCACCAAGTGCTTTTATCAAACATTCAGGGTATTTATTGAAAATGGATAATGCTTAACACTTATTTAGCATTGAGCCCTGAACATGGCGCAGGTAACTTTCTCTGTGCTTTACAAGTATCATTTAAATTAATCCTCACAACAATCTTAGAAAGAGGTACAATTATTATAGCACATGATGGATCGGGAAACGGAGGCACTAGGTAACTTGATAAGTGGTGGACCTAGGACGCTACACCAGACAAGGCAATTGCCATTCCCAAACCCTTATCCACTATGCCACAATCCTTACACAAAATCTGGATCTTCACACAACTTAAGAAGTCACTATTTTTGCCCTTTACTGTTATGCTGACGATGACTAGTGCATATTTTCATAACCTAGCTCAAAAAGCCAGCAGCTACTAACCATGTGTCCTTCTTCATTAAATCCTTGTGAGCTATTCTTTTGCAGTTATAACCAGTTTCACAAATTAAGTTCATTTTTTTTCCACATAGTTCACAATCAATCAGAAATCTTCATGGGAAACTAAAATGTCATAGAAATTCACCCAAACCAGTGTTTTCTTTATTTTAGAAAAAGAAATAGATCCGAACAACCAATATTCAAAACTAAATCTCTTAAATAAGAATTGACTTTTCTCTCTAGTAATCAGAGAAATGCAAATGAAAACCACATTAATATATCATCTTACGCCAGTCAGAATGGCAAAGATGAAGAAAACAAACAATAATAGATGCTGGAGGGGCTGTGGAGAGATAGGCACACTAACACACTGTTGGTGGAGCTGCAGACTGGTACAGCCCTTCTGGAAAGCAGTGTGGAGAATCCTCAAAAAACTAGGGATGAGCCCACCATACGACCCTGCTATTCCACTCCTGGGAATCTTTCCAGGGAATTTAGAATCAGCACATTATAGTGACACAGCAATATCTATGTTCGTAGCAGCTTAATTTACTATTGCTAGACTATGGAAACAACCCAGATGTCCCTCACTGGATGAATGGATCCAAAAACTGTGGTACATATATACCATGGAATTTTACACAGCAATTAGAAACAATGATATTGCAGCCTTTGAAGGTAAATGGATGGCTATGGAAGAAATTATGCTGA
>PVKS010034896.1:0-20519 GCA_004027875.1 Aplodontia rufa
AATATTTGAAAGAACAGATTCAGACCCTCCATTATTATACATAAAAAATAGATACCATGGAAAAGCCATGAGAAAAGAGGCTGTGTGCTTTCAATATGTAGAGATATTCTATTTTCAATAACAGATCTCAAAATGATTGCCCCACAGCTGAGTGAGAAGTCTTGTTCCTTTGCAGCTGGTGCTCTCCAAATGCTAAACAGCCATATAGTCAAAGATCATTCTTTTATGATCAGGGAGAAAAGTCAGACCTTAACACTTTTTAGATACTCACTTTCCTTTGATACTTTCTCCTATTTCAATTCTGCTCTCAATTTGCTCCTTCCTGTCTGCTGCTGTGCAGTTGAGTGGTGAAATCTAGGACCATACTCCGACAGCTTGAAGGAAAACCTGTCTTCCTTGCAAACATTGGTTGAGGGTCCTGGAACCTAGCAAGCCTTTCAAGTAAGAGGAGTAGGAAATGAGTGAAAATGTTGAAATATTCTATAAAATCCTCTTCCGCAGTGACATTGGAACGCCTGTTAATGCAACTGTGAAAAACAGTCTTTCAACAACATTCCCCCTATCCCAAGATACCTGGTGAAGTCCCTGAGGAAATACCTTGTATACATGGGCCTCTTAACACACTGATAGTGGGCTTCCATCACAAATATTTGTTCATCCGATTTCTGATACCATTATACAGTACTTAGCATATGACAGTTTGCTTGCCCAGTGTCCAAATACATAGGGAAAATGCCCCCCATTTTGCTCCGTAAATCTCATGCAATAGTCAAAAAGTGCTATTAGGGGAATATCTCATGTGTGGGAGAGGAGTTTTGTTGTTCTTCTCAACTACACATGCTAGGCATGGGGGCACACCAAGCTCTGTAGACGTAACTTGCTCAGGCCATTGTAGAGGGAAAAAGCCAAGTGTCATTGGTGAGTGGAGATTCACACTCACAGTGGCCATTATGTGGACACAGCCTGGTAAATGCTCCCTAATCCCATACATCCCCTTGCCCCTGGGATCCAGCTCTATTACCTATTGTTGTCATCACTGTCATTCATGCCACATTGGCCATGAGCGAGCATACGCTGCACTTTGGACACAAGTCTGGAACACACAGCCTTCTGGATCCTGCTCTCAGCTTTGTAGCCCCCTGGCCTCTGGGTGAGTGGAGTCCGCAATACTGCCCCACCTAAAGAACAGGCACTCCATCCTCAAGCTGGTGTAGGAATCATAGAGTCCCTGATAATAAGCCAGCACACCAAAGCCTTTCCTTTTGGCAGAGGTCAAGGCTCAGAGGCACCTCTCACTGGCTTGGACAGAAACCTCACCAGGGACTCAAATCAAGAATTAGAGTTAAGCCAACTGTGTCTCTCCACAGTGCCAGAACAGCACAGCTCTGTGCTTTCGTAGCTCTGAACTCTCCCACAGTGGTTGCCAAGCGATAGGGCCAGATTCTGATGCACATGAATGCTCCTACTGGGTTCTGATTGGCTGAGGAGTGCAGCATCATCAGCATGTGCCTGTGCAACACCTTCAGGAGACCAACTGCCACTCAGACATTTCCTTCCATTGTTGAGCCTCAGCAGCAGTTGGCTGTGTGTCATACACTATTAACACTGGCTCTCACCACTATGGAAGCAGCCATAATAACTGAGGGATTGTTTGTGAAACCTTTCAAGCTCTGTTTGCTCTGGCACTACGGTTTACAGGTTAGGTTGTCTCTGGGCCCTTGGCACAGACCTGTCTTCCCAGTCTGTGGGATACTCAGGCAGGAAACGTGCACCTTTCAAGCCAGAGAACACAAATGGAGAAAGCACTCCCTCCAGAAAGTAAGGCAAAGGAGAGAAGGTGGTCACTGTGTGGTAGGATGGCCCTGGGATCATCCTCAAGTCCTGGGAACAAACCTGAGAGAACCCTAGCTCTTGTTTAACAATCACTCCTCAGGTGTTTAGACATAGCTCATTCCTTTATGCCTAGTCTTATATGTCAGCCCTCCCTTTTTTTTGTAGTGTCCAATAATGCCCACTCAGGGGAATTCTACTGGTTGGGAAAGATGCATTTTTTTTTTACTCTTTAATTATTTGAGACTGTAGAAAACTCTATGATTTCTAGGTGTGAGGTGCTCATACAGCTGTATATTTAAATAGGAATCAACAAGGTGTAAGGGCTATACACCAACATGTGGCCTTCCATTTGCACAGCCTCTGGGCAAAGAATACATATGAGACCAATCCTAAATCATGCAGGGCACTCCATTCTGTGACTGCTGAAGGAACAGTTGGCTCCCTGTTGCTAGGTCTCCGTGCCCAAATCTTTTGACAATTTAAAATCTTTTGCCTCTCATATGTAACTTCTCGTTCATCTTTTGGAAACCACATAAGTGACCCAAAACATTAACTTTGAGTCAAGCCTAGCAATTCTTTCCACAGTGCACTAATAGCACAGCTCTTCAGTTTGGTAATTCTGAGGTCCAAAACAGTGTTTGACAAAATGACCTTGCCAATATAAAGGGCTTGTGAATATTTCTGATCAGTTCTTATTTCCAAATTCTGATCTCTATGTGTCAAGAGATCATGTTGTTGTAGATTATTTTATCTTAGGGTATGTAGCATTCCTTTCTAGTCAGAAAATCAGTACGAGATTCACTACTTCCTGAATCTGTTGAAATTCAGTTGGTTTGTCACAGCTTTCATGGATTTGCTATGTGGCCTGTCATCCTCAAACTTCTCTTGTCATTTATTACTCTGTCCCTCTCAATTGATTCAACTTGCTCTCCTGTAGTGCTCACAAGTCACATTCATTGAGTCTGAACTTACTTTCCTGGCTTGGCACATACAAGATGCACAGCTGCCTAAACAGTTTTTTCTCTCTTCATCTTGTTTCACAAAACCTTGGAACATTTCTAGTACAGTAAGTTCTTCCTGTGCTACAGCATCACCTCAACTCTCATGACACCTGTCTACTCTGCCTGTGCTACTCGTTGACAGATACTTCATCCCTTATCAGCCCCATCCCCACTGACAGGCTTTCCTTTATTAAACTCCTTGAGTTTGAAGGTGTCTCTGTGCGCTGGGCTAATTATGAACACCTTCAGATTGTATTTACTAGACGTTGCTGATTTCCTCTTGTCTGTAGTTGAAGAGCTATGCATGTCTCCCTCTATGTGACACATGCTCTCTGAATATGTGGCCTGGGTTGCACTGTTTATTTTGGTGTAATTAAGTATATTGCTTTGTGCATGTTTGAGATTTTGTTACATGTTGGTATAAAATGTGGCTTTTGTTGCATACAATTATCAGGGATAGACTTAATTTTGCTAAATGATTCTTTTTGCTTTTAGGTATGTAGACCTAAAACCATCTCTTGAACACTCTAATTTTTTAAAATTTTATTTCTTGAGGGAAGCATTATTTTTAGAGTGATTTTCTTTCTCTACTGTTTTCTTTTTACACTTGAAGAGGAGGACTGTCCCACGTCACAAGGTGGGTTTTAGTGAGGGAAGTTGGCTCAATGGCTCCCAGGGGCGATTGGGCTGGCCTGTGAGAAGTGGAGAATTTTACACCTTGATGTTGTTGGTCAGACCCTCCTGTCCAGATGGATGGCATCTTCACAAGAACATCTTTGATTGTCTGAACACCTCCTGTCTCTCTTGCTTCCATCTCACCACCACTGCCCCAACAGATTTCCCATGGGCCTCACAGAGCTGTCCACCCCTGGAAGAGAAGCAGACTGTGATTGCAGCATCCTGGTGCACGTGGCCACCATTCCAGACTGGCTTCTGCCACTGCAAAGATGTGAATGGGTGGTACAATTTCCACGTTCATTTACTTACAATCCATCTCCCTGATTTATAAATACCCAGTATGAAGAGGCTTTTCTTCCATGCAAAGAGAAATAAACTGGACTTCTGTGTGCCTGTGTGGACAGCCTCATTTTCCAGCATGCTGTGATTTGATCATGTGATGTAAACATTTGTGTTTAATAAAATTTATCATGTTTTCATTTTTCTACTTTGAATTGTATCCATTTGGACAGTACCTGAATAAATGATAAGCTTCTATCATTGACCTGTGCACACCGTTACTCAGTGGAGGCCATGTGTCCTCTTCCCATGTGGTGGCCCTGGTGGTGTCACCCTGGGTGCTACCTTTCCTCATCCCCACGTGACTGTTCCCTGCTGTGCTCCTCATGACTTCTGCCTCAGTGCCCTTTCTTTTCTTTCTTCTGTATCTCACAGCCTCATCTCCTAAGCCCTTCCCTCCTCCTGGCTCCTCCTCCCTGTCCTGTCTGGGTCCCAACTAGTCTTCCTCTCCCCGGAGCCCCTGGCCAGCCTTGGGCTCAGGGCCTTATAGCTGCACCCGGGTTGCCTTGCTGCCACCCTTCCTGAGTAACCAGGCACAACCAGTGTATGTGCTGGGGATCTTCCACCTCTTCTGCCAGGCCACAGGGGACTTGCGGTCACCCCATCTGTTGTGTGGGTGGGGCCCTTTTTGTCTCCCAAGTCTCTGAATTTATCTCCCACTGCCTCCTGGCCCTGAGCTTGAACTCCAGCATGCTTTCATTGTGGCTCAAGCCAAAGATAAACTGTAAGCAGTCAGCATGAAGCTATTTCTGGTACACAGCAGGGTTCAGCCAGATTTTGACCATAAAGGGCCAGATGTTAATTATTCCAGGCTTTGTGGGCCACAGGGTCTCTATCACAGACACTCAACTGTGCCTTATCCTCTCAAAGCAGCCATAGATATATAAAGAGTGGGTGGGCCATATGCCCATAAAACTTTATTGACAAGTAGTAGCAGTGGGCCAGATTTGGCCCAAACCCTGCAGCATGCCAACTTGTGGTATATAGGGATGCTTCCGTTTCTCTAATGTATTGGAGGTTGATAGGGCATTTGGAACCTCAGAAGGGGAGTTGTGTAAGTGACTCATGATGATGTTTCCTCCCCCCAACAGCTGGGACCACCGGTGTATGCCAACATGCCTGGAGGGTCGAGCTCTTTTTCTCAGTGCTGTGGGCTAAACCTGGACTTAGACCCCTGCCCTTCAGTCAGGTATTTTACCTGAGGCAGGCAGGATGGAAAAGCTCTTCATGTGGCTATGGGGTCTATGTCCATTGGCAGAAGTGGAGACCTTCACAGACACTCAGGAACCTCCTTGGATGTAGGAAGCTGAGGAAGCTTGACTTTGGGTCCATACAATGTGGTAAAGAACCCAGGGCTCCATCACTGTCAAGGCATTATGTTTTTAGCTGAGAGTTTCACAGGCTTGTGTTTCCTTATGGCCAGGTGTTAATGCACACAAACTCTTGGGAGAGAATGAAAGATTGGGGGGAGAGAGGCCTTGCTGTAGTCAACAGAAACCACTCCAGGAATGTCACATGTGGAGAATTTGGTATAAGGAGTTGATTACAAAGGTGAAGAAAGGCTAGTGTCAAAATGGGCAGTTAGATTACCTCAACATGTAGGAGCTGCAGAAAGCCACTAGCAGCATAAGCAGAAGGAAATGGCACTAGCCAGTCTCTCTTGCCAAGCCGCTGTGCCTGGGTTGACTTGCAGCCTACCTTTGCTGACATGAGGTCCTGGGCTAGAGACAGGTTTCTTCCTTCACAATTTCATCTCCTATCAGTCCTCGCAGGAGCAGACCTAACAGAAAGCTGGCTGTCCGGGATCTGGGAGGACTCGTGTGGCCTTGCAGTTGTGGTCAGAAGTGTCCAGAGTATGGATGAGAGACGAGAGATGTAAGAAACCAACATGGAAGTGATGGACAAACCAAAGTGGAAACTCAGGCCTCTAGTCATCCCTCTGCCCTCTGCTCACAAGGTACTTTTTCTCTGTCCAGTAACATTGGGTCCCTTCTGTTCCCTTGTTCCACTGTGGAAACATTTGTGAGGTTCTTCCTGGGAAGGAGTGGCTGGCATTGGTGCTGGGCAGAGCGGATCAAGGCAAGGGCAGGTTTGGCATATGATGCACCCAGAGGGTCCCATGGATCTGCAGACTGAGCCCCACCTAAAGCAGAGGCACCTGTGTGGACTCTGAGAGTCAATTGAACTGTGCTCTGTGTTCTGCTTTTGGAACCATCCACTGAGGAAGCTGCAGATGCTGTTACAGGTGAGACCTAGCATTCAGAGTTGGCAGTGTTCCTCAGGGGAGATGGAAAGGGCTTCACACACTTCCTGAAACAAAGCTCAGGTGCTCTGAACACCGATCACCTTACGGTTCCCACAAAATACTTCCACCAACCTGCAATGGTTTGGAAAACACCCGCGCGCACACTCTTCAACTCAGAGACACCCATTCCTACCTGGATCCCAAGGGAAGGTACCAAGCACAAATTAAGAATCCCAGAAACATCATGCTACACCTCAGTCTCTACCTCCTGCACCAACAAATAGTGCCTCTCCTTCTCTTCCTGAGGCTACCAATATCGCCTCTGAACTCAGCACCTCTCCTGGCCCACCCAGCCCTCTCCTAACTTCACACACGTGCCCTCCCTCTACTGCTGGGCACACTGCAGGTCTCACTACTTGATGCTGGGACCAGCCTTGCAAGATGGCAGCCCAGGCAGCTGGTGCACACAAGTTCAGGCTCAAACCAGATCAGTGCAGGCATGCTTCAGGAGGCCAGAAACATCCAGTGGACACCAATCAGATACGGAATCAGGTACAGCAGGGAACCACACCAGTCCAGGTGTGGGTTGCCTCTTCCTCCATACATGCATGGAAGGCTGCTGTGTCAACAATACAGGGCCATTCCTGCCCCCTTGCAGGTACACCTGGCAAAATCATGCAACAACCCTCTGCTGCAGTAGCCCCTGCACCAACAACCACTGCCTGACCTTGTGTCCTCAAAGCTCAAGCCATCCATCCCACACCCAGCAACTGTTCCTGGTCCCTGAAGGCCTCCCCTGACCATAAAGCACATGCCCTCCCCAATCCCTTGCCCACACTGGAGCTTACCTACCTTCGGCTGAGGCTCTCCAAGATCCTGTAGGTGTGCCGTTCAATGCCAGGGAGTTCAAACTCTCCAACCACAGGCCTAGTTGAGCCAGCCACATGCAAGAGGGACTGGACCCTCGCAAGGCCAGGGCCGGGAACATTGGAAAATTCACCAGTGGAGTAAGAAGAAAGAGGATCCCGATGTGCCCTCCCCTGCTGCTTCCAGTGTCAAAATTCTCTTCTTCAGTTGTCCAGGGACACGGAGGACAGCAAAAGCATGTCCTCTTCCATGCCGCCAGGTCTTCTTCTGAAGTCTCCTGGATGAAATCTCTCCGCTTTCAAAAATTGCTTGTTCCACGTGCCCTGACTTGAGGGCCTAGGGCCCACTGGACAGCCAACGGTGTGGCCATGTGCGGGACCATGGTGGCTTGGGGTCGGGGGTGTGGCCTCTGGCAGGCATGGGTTCCACCCCCCTTCACAGTGGAAAAAGGAGAAAACAGAACATCAATTCACACCCCCTTGATTGCACTCAGCATTTTAAGGCATACACGTTACAGCACTCAGAGATGCTCACAGTGTCTTTTGGGATAGTCGTCCCTCAGGGTTCTCTGCAGGGCACAAAAGCTGTGCAGGTATCGGAGACTTTCAGGGTACGCAGAAGAGCCTGGCTGTAATGCGGATTCAGGAAAGATGTAAGAAATGGGGGCAAACTTATGAAAGTGGTGCTTGGAGCTCAGACAGGGAGCCAAGAATCTCAGAAGCATTGGGGCCTGGACAGCAATGGCAGGTGCACTGAGCAAGGCTGCGCCTAAGGCAGTGTTGAAGTACACAGCCAACTTAGAGGAAGGAATTTCAATCTGATGAGAGACATGAATTCCATACTTGGTCCATACATTGGAGGTGAGTGCAGATGAGCACTGAGGGCGCATGCTCTGTACAAAAAGGGAAGCAGTGCGTTGTGGCCAAGTTCTGTGATTTTTGCAGCATTTTGGAACAGACTTGAACCAGAAAGACCAGGCCAAACTCAGAAAAGACCGTGGTGCTTGGCTTACATTATTTCCTGAAAAAATCTTGAAATCCCTCTGTTCATTATTCACGTAATTGTGGAGTAAACACTCTTCTGAACATGCATCCAGCTATAGGACCAGTTGGGGAACTCACACCTGCATCCTGATCACTTTCTACTACTGTTGAAGTGTTGCTCATCTTAATGACAAATCTTCTCTTGACACTCATCTGCCCCACATCTTTTTTCATCTGTCCATATAGTGTTTTCACCCACGTACCTGTGGTCCCAGGACCAAGCCACAACTCTTGATTTTTAAATTTTCTAATCTCTCTTGTCCGACCTTTCCCATCTCAGTCTTTCCATGCATGATCACATTCCTCCATTAACCAAACAAAAGGATGATGCATGTGTAGTTATTTTGTTTCACCCTGAAACCACCAGCAGGTGCCACAGCTGCATCTTCCAGTGGACCCTCAAATCCCCTCTCTTCTCTCCATCATGTCTTACTTTCCATTTCAAACACTCACCTCAATCACGAACAATAGCACTGTTCTTATATTGCCTGGCTTGCATCCAGTGGATATTTACTTCTCAGGGATTTGCAAGCAGGGAATTCCAACATCACATCATGGCCAGACAAGGGTGCCTGGGGAATTTCTGTGAGCTTTCTGTTTTTGAACATGCATGCTGCTTGAGTATACTCAAAGTGCAAGGAAAAACTTCTTATGCCCTTAGTTTTCTTCTGGAAGGGTTGTTGTCAATCCATGAAGGGTATTCTGTCATGAACTAACTCCATGTCAAAGGTTCCTCCTGCTAATGCCATTACCTTGGTAATTAATTCTTCACCATTTGAAAGACCCGGGGCAAATCGTGAGATTCTCAGAAACTGATCCTTCGGAGACACCAGGCCTTCCCACCTGGATTTCCTCCGAGATACCTGCAGAGACTTTGGACAAGCTCCAGGGCAAAGAAGCTGAGTTGGCTTGTGGAAAACACATCTCCAGCTACACCTCCCTAACTTCAGTCCCAGCATCAAAATTAACACGTGTGATAAGTATCCAGGAAAGCCAAATGAGCAATTGTGTTCCATCTCCCTTTGAAGAATGAGTAAGAATTAAGACAAATGATCATTAAAGTTGGTGAATATTTCATGTATATGCATATTGGAAAATCCTAAGTTTTGCCACAACTAAAAGTTTGCTGAAGTCACTCAAGTGGAAACAGACAGAAAATAAAGACAGTCACTTAGGAGACTTGGTTTTTTTACGGATCTGCGACAATTTTAAGGCAAACACAACAGGCTCAGAGGCCTTGAGCTTCAATACATATTGCACACAGGATACCGCATATCATTACGAAAATCTCATGTTGCAAACCGTGCCGACATAGCAGTGGAGGAACCTCTCGTTTGGGTCAAAATGGACAGAATGAACAAGAAAAAGGTAGTGTTACAAAAAGTCTTTATGGCCACATTTTTATCGTTCACCTCAAGGAATCGTTAGCTGTGCAGAAGCACATGCATGTGTGCATTTCCACACACACTCACACACACTATATCTAAGATTAAATCGTTACCTATATTTTAAGGAAGAAAAAGTAAAATGTCAAAATCACCATGAATTAGAAATACATTTTAATACAGTCACACACCTAGCAATAGGAAGATATGGGTTTGGTAAGATGTAAGGAGCAGTACATGCTCTCCATAATGATAATGCAATTCAAGCCTTCAACACACTTCTTGAAAACAAAGCTCAGGTGCCCTGGACACCGGTCTCATTACGCTTCCAAAAAATCCTTCCAACAACTTGCATGGCCTGTTCAACACTTCCGCACACTCCAAGACTCGGAGACACCCATCCCTACTTGGATGCCAAGGGAAGGTACCATGCACACACTAAGACTGCAAGAAACATCATGCTAAACCTCAGTCTCTACCTCCTGCACCAACAAAGAGTGCCTCTCCTTCTCTTCTTGAGGCTACCCATATTCCTTCTGAAACCAGCACCTCTCCTGGCATCCTCAGCCCTCTCCTAGATTCACACACATGCCCTCCTTCTACCTGTGGGCACACTGCAGGCCTCACTCCCTGAGTCTGCGACCAGCCTTGCCAGAAGACAGCCCAGGCACCTGGCGCACACAAGTCCAGGCTCAAACCAGATCAGTGCAGGCATGCTTCAGGAGGCCAAAATCATCCAGTGGCCACCAATTAGATATGGATTCCGGTAGAGCAGTGCAGCACACCAGTCCAGGTTTGGGCTGCCTTTTCCTCCATACATGCATGGAAGGCTGCTGTGTCAATAATCCAGGACCATTCCTGCCCCCTTGCAGGTATACCTTGCAAAATCATGCAACGTGCCTCTGCTGCAGTAGCCCCTGCACCAACAACCACTGCCTGATTTTGTGTCCTCAATGCTCAAGCCATCCATCCCACACCCAGCAAGTGTTCCTGTTCCCCGAAGGCCTCCCCTGACCATGAAGCACATGCCCGCCCCCATCCCTTGCCCACACTGGAGCTTACCTTCCTTCTGCTGAGGCTTCCAAGATCCTGTAGGTCTGCCATTGGAAGCCAGGTAGGTCAAATTCTCCAACTGCAGGCCTGGTTGGGCCAGCCACATGCAAGGGGGACTGACACCCTCGCAAGGCCAGGGCCGGGAACATTTTAAAACTCACCAGTGGAGTAAGAAGAAAGAGGATTCCGGTGTACCCTCCCCTGATGTTTCCAGTGTCAACACTCTGTTGTTCAGTTTTCTGGGACACGGAGGACAGCAGAAGCATGTCCACTTCCATGCTGCTGTCTTCTTCTGAAGCCTCCAGAATGAAATCACTCCGCTTTCAATAAGTGCTTGTTCCACTTGCTGTGATTTGAGAGCCTAGGGCCCACTGGACAGCCGAGGGTGTGGCCATGTGCGGGGCCACGGTGGCTTGGGGTCCAGGGCTGTGGCCTGTGGCAGGCATGGGTTCCACCCCCTTTCACAATGTAAAAAGGAAAAATCAGAACAACAGTGCACACCCCCTTGATTGCCCTCACCATTTACTGGGTCATACATACTACAGCCTGCAGAGATGTTCACAGTGTCTTTTGGGATATTAGTGCCTCAGGGTTCTCTGCAGGGCACAAAAGCTGTGCAGGCATCAGAGATTTTCAGGCTACGCAGAAGAGCCAGGCTGTAAGGCTGATTCAGGGAAGATATAAGAAATGGGGGCAAACTTATGAAAGTGGTGCTTGGAGCTCAGACAGGGACCCAAGAATGCCAGAAGCATTGAGGCCTGGACAGCAATGACAGGTGCACTGAGCAAGGCTGCGCCTAAAGCAGTGTTGAAGTTCACAGCTAACATGTAGGAAGGAATTTTATTCCGATGAGAGACATGGAGCCCATACTGGGTACATACATTGGAGGTGAGGGCAGATGAGCACTGAGGGTGCCTGCAATGGATGGAAAGTAAAGCAGTGTGGGGTGGCCAACTTCTGTGATTTTTGCAGCATTTTGGAGCAAAGTTGATCCAGAGAGACCAGGTCAAACTCAGAAATGGCTGTGGTTCTTGGCTTACATCATTTCCTGAAAAAATTCTAGAACTCCCTCTATTCATTATTCGCATAATTGTGGAGTAAACACTCTTGCAAACATGCATGCAGCTTTTGGACAGTGGGGAAACACACCCTGCATCGTGATCTCTTTCTACTCCTCTTCTGTTGAAGTGTTGCTCATCTTAGCAACAGATCTTCTCTTGACACTCTTCTGAACCACATCAGTTGTCATTTGTCCATGTACTGTGTTCTCCCATGTACCTGTGGTCCCAGGAACAAGTCACAACTCTTGATATCTAAACTTTCTCATCTCTCTTGTCCCACCTTTCCCATCTCAGTCTTTCCATGCATGATCACATTCCTCCATGAGGAAAACAAAAGGTTGATGCATGTGTAGTTACTTTGTTTCACACTGAAACCACCAGCAGGTGCCACAGCTGCATCTTCCAGTGGCCCCACAATTCCCATCTCTTCTCTCCATCATCTCTTCCTCTCCATTTGAAACACTCACCTCACTCGCATGCAATAGTACTGTTCCTTAGATTGCCTGGCTTGCACCCAATGGACATTTACTGCTCAGGGATTTGCAAGCAGGGAATTCCAACATCAAATCATGGCCAGACATGGGTGCCTGGGGAATTTCTGTGAGCTTTCTGTTTTTGAACATGCATGCTGCTTGAGTATACTCAAAGTGTAAGGAAAAACTTCGTATGCCCTCAGTTTTCTTCTGGAAGGGTTGTGGTCGATCAGTGAGGGACAATCTGTCATGAACTAACTCCATTTCAAAGCTTCCTCCTGCGAATGCCATTACCTTGGCAATTAAGTCTTCACAATTTGAAAGACCCGGGGCAAATGGTGAGATTCTCATAACCTAAACTTCAGAGACACCAGGCCTCCCTGCCAGCATTTCCTCCCAGATATCTGCAGAGCCTTTGGCCAAGCTCCATGGTCAAGGAGCAGAGTTGGCTTGTGGAAAACACCCCTCCAAATACACATCCCTACCTTGGGTCCCAGCCTCAAAATTAACATGTGTAATAAATACACAGGAAAGTCAAATGAGCAATTGTGTTCCAATTTTGAATGAAGGATGAGTAAGAACTAAGACAAATGTTCACTAAATTTGGTGAATATTCCATGCATATAGGAAAATTCTGTTTTGCCACAACCAAAAGTTTGCTGAAGTCACTCAAATGGAAACACACAGAAAATAAAGACAGTCACTTAGGAGACTTGGTTTTTTTACGGATCTGCGACAATTTTAAGGCAAACTCAACAGGCTCAGAGGCCTTGAGCCTCAATACATATTGCACACAGGATACCGCATATCATCACCATAATGTCGTGTTGCACACCTTGCCGATATATAGCATTGGAGCGACCTCTGTTTATATGTCAAACGGAAAGAATGAACAAGATAAAGGTAGTGTTACAAAAAGTCTTTACGGCCACATTTTTATCGTTCACCTCAAGGAATCGTTAGCTGTGCAGAAGCACACGCATGTGTGCGTTTCCCCACACACTCACACACACTATATCTAAGATTAAATCGTTACCTATATTTTAAGGATGAAAAAGTAAAATGTCAAAATCACCATGAATTAGAAATACAGTTTAATGCAGTCACTCACCTAGCAATAGGAAGATATTGGTTTGGTAAAATGTAAGGAGCAGTACATGCTCTCCATATTGATAATGCAATTCAAGATTTCAACACACTTTTTGAAAACAAAGCTCAAGTTCCCTGGACACCGGTCTCTTTACGCTTCCCACAAAATACTTCCTCCAACCTGCATGGCCTGTCCAACACCCCCACACACTCCCGACAAGGAGAAACCCATCCCTACCTGGATCCCAAGGGAAGGTACCAAGCACAAACTAAGACTCCCAGAAACATCATGCTACCCCTCAGTTTCTACCTCCTGCACCAACAAAGAGTGCCTCTCCTTCTCTTCTAGAGGCTACCATATTCCTTCTGAAACCAGCACCTCTCCTGGCATCCTCAGCCCTCTCCTAGCTTTATACACATGCTCTCCTTCTACCTGTGGCCACACTGCAGGTCATACTACCAGAGGCTGCCACCAGCCTTCAAGATATCAGCCCATGCACCTGGCGCACACAAGTCCAGGCTCAAACTAGATAAGTGCAGGCATGCTTCAGGAGGCCAAAAACATCCAGTGGCCACCAATCAGTTATGGATTCCGGTAGAGTAGTGCAGCACACCAGTCCAGGTTTGGGCTGCCTTTTCCTCCATACATGCACGGAAGGCTGCTGTGTCAACAATCCAGGGCCATTCCTGCCCCCTTGCAGGTACACCTTGCAAAAGCATGCAACGTGCCTCTGCTGCAGTAGCCCCTGCACCAACAACCACTGCCTGATTTTGTGTCCTCAATGCTCAAGCCATCCATCCCACACCCAGTAACTGTTGCTGGTCCCCGAAGGCCTCCCCTGACCATGAATCACATGCCCTCCCCTATCCCTTGCCCACACTGAAGCTGACCTACCTTCTGTTGAGACTCTCCAAGATCCTGTAGGTCTGCCATTGGAAGCCAGGTAGGTCAAATTCACCAACTGCAGGCCTGATTGGGCTAGGCACATGCAAGGGGGACTGCCACCTTCGCAAGGCCAGGGCTGGGAACATTGGAAAACTCACCAGTGCAGTAAGAAGAAAGAGGATCCCGGGGTGCCCTCCCCTGCTGCTTCCAGTGTCAACATTCTCTTGTTCAGTTTCCCGGGACACGGAGGACAGCAGAAGCATGTCCTCTTCCATGCCACTGGGTCTTCTTCTGAAGCCTCCTGGATGAAATCCCTCTGCTTTCAAAAAGTGCTTGTTCCAATTGCCGTGATTTGAGGACCTAGGGCCCACTGGACAGCTGAGGGTGTGGCCATGTGCAGGGCCACAGTGGCTTGGGGTCCGTGGGCGTGGCCTGTAGCAGGCATGGGTTCTACCCCATGTCACAATGAAAAAAGGAGAAATCAGAACATCAATGCACACCCCCTTGATTGCACTCACCATTTACTGGGTCATACACGCTACAGCACTCAGATATGCTCACAGTGTCTTTTGGGATATTAGCCCCTCAGGGTTTTTTGCAGGGAACAAATGCTGTGCAGGTATCGGAGACTTTCAGGCTACGCAGAAGAGCCAGGCTGCAAGGCGGATTCAGCTAAGATGTAAGAAATGGGGACAAACTTATGGAAGTGGTGCTTGGTGCTCAGACAGGGAGCCAAGAATCCCAGAATCATTGGGGCCTGGACAGCAATTCCAGGTGCACTGAGAAAGGCTTCGCCTATGGCAGAGGTGAAGTTCACAGCCAAATTGGAGGAAGGAATTTCAATCCGATGAGAAATATGAAGTCCATACTGGGTCCATACATTGGAGTTGAGTGCAGATGAGCACTGAGGGAGCCTGCTATGGTCGGAAAGGGAAGCAGTGCAGTGTAGCCAATTTCTGTGATTGTTGCAACATTTTGGAACAGAGTTGAACCAGAAAGACCAGGCCAAACTCAGAAAAGAACATGGTGCTTGGCTTACATTATTTCCTGAAAAAATCTTGAAATCCCTCTGTTCATTATTCGCATAATTTAGGAGTAAACACTCTTCCGAACATGTATCCAGCTATCGGACCCTTTGGGAAACTCACACCTGCATAGTGATTGCTTTCTACTACTGTTGAAGGGTTGCTCATTTAATGACAAATCTTCTCTTGACACTCTTCTGCCCCACATCTGTTGTCATCTGTCCATGTAGTGTGTTCACCCACGTAACTGTGGTCCCAGGACCAAGCCACAACTCTTGATTTCTAAACTTTCTCATCTCTATTGTCCCACTTTTCCCATCTCAGTCTTTCCATGCATGATCACATCCCTCCATTAACCAAACAAAAGGATGATGCATGTGTAGTTACATTGTTTCACCCTGAAACCGCCAGCAGGTGCCACAGCTGCCTCTTCCAGTGGAACCACAAATCCCATCTCTTCTCTCCATCATCTATTACTCTCCATTTCAAACACTGACCTCAATCACGTACAATAGCACTGTTCCTTATATTGCCTTGCATCCAGTGGATATTTACTCCTCAGGGATTTGCAAGCAGGGAATTCCAATATCAAATCATGGCCAGACAAGAGTGCCTGGGGAATTTCTGTGAGCTTTCTGTTTTTGAACATGCATGCTGCTTGAGTATACTCAAAGTGCAAGGAAAAACTTCTTATGCCCTCAGTTTTCTTCTGGAAGGGTTGTTGTCGATCCGTGAGGGGCATTCTGTCATGAACTAACTCCATTTCAAAGGTTCCTCCTGCTAATGCCATTACCTTGGTAATTAAGTCTTCACCATTTGAAAGACCCAGGGCAAATCCTGAGATTCTCAGAAACTAAACCTTGGGAGACACCAGGCCTCCCCGCCTGGATTTCCTCCGAGATACCTGCAGAGCCTTTGGACAGGATCCAGGGCCAAGAAGCTGAGTTGGCTTGTGGAAAACACACCTCCAGCTACATTTCCATAGCTTCGGTCCCAGCATCAAAATTAACACGCGTGATAAATACACAGGTAAGCCAAATGAGCAATTGTGTTTCATCTCCCAATGAAGGATGAGTAAGGACTAAGACAAATGATCTTTAAAGTTGGTGAATATTCCACATATATGCATACAGGAAAATCCTGTGTTTTGCCACAACCAAAAGTTTGCTGAAGTCACTCAAGTGGAAACAGACAGAAAAAAAGACAACCACTTAGCAGACTCGATTTTTTACGGATCTCCCACATTTTTAAGGCACACTCAACGGACTCAGAGACCTTGAGGCTTAATACATATTGCACACAGGTAACCACATATTGTTACAAAAATCTCATGCTGCAAATCATGCTGACATAGCAGTGGAGGAACCTCTCGTTTGGGTCAAAATGGAAAGAATGAATAAGAAAAAGGTAGTGTTACAAAAAGTCTTCAGGGCCACATTTTTATCGTTCAGCTCAAGGAATCCTTAGCTGAGTAGAAGCACACGCATGTGCGCATTTCCACACACACGTACACACTATATCAAAGATTAAATCGTGACCTATATTTTAAATAAGAAAAGGTAAAATATCAAAATCACCATGAATTAGAAATACAGTTTAATACAGTCACACACCTAGCAATAGGAGGATATGGGTTTAGTAAAATGTAAGAAGCAGTACATGCTCTCCATATTGATAATGCAATTCAAGCCTTCAACACACTTCTTGAAAACAAAGCTCAGGTGCCCTGGACACCAGTCTCTTTACGCTTCCCACAAAATACTTCCACCAACTTGCATGGCCTGTTCAACACTTCCGCACACTCCAAGACTCGGAGACAACCATCCCTACTTGGATGCCAAGCTAAGGTACCAAGCACAAATTAAGACTCCCAGAAACATCATGCTACCCCTCAGTCTCTACCTCCTGCACCAACAAAGAGTGCCTCTCCTTCTCTTCTTGAGGCTACCCATATTCCTTCTGAAACCAGCACCTCTCCTGGCATCTTCAGCCCTTTCCTAGCTTCACACACATGCCCTCCTTCTACCTGTGGGCACACTGCAGGCCTCACTCCCTGAGGCTGCGACCAGCCTTGCCAGAAGGCAGCCCAGGCACCTGGCACACACAAGTTCAGGCTCAAACCAGATCAGTGCAGGCATGCTTCAGGAGGCCAAAATCATCCAGTGGCCACCAATCAGTTATGGATTCCGGTAGAGCAGTGCAGCACACCAGTCCAGGTTTGGGCTGCCTTTTCCTCCATACATGCACGGAAGGCTGCTGTGTCAACAATCCAGGTCCATTTCTGCCCCCTTGCAGGTACACCTTGCAAAATCATGCAACGTGCCTCTGCTGCAGTAGCCCCTGCACCAACAACCATTGCCCGACCTTGTGTCCTCAATGCTCAAACCATCCATCCCACTCCCAGCAAGTGTTCCTGTTCCCCGAAGGCCTCCCCTGACCATGAAGCACATGCCCACCCCCATTCCTTGCCCACACTGGAGCTTGCCTACCTTCTGCTGAGACTCTCCAAGATCCTGAAGGTTTGCCCTTAGAAGCCAGGTAGGTCATATTCGCCAACTGCATGCCTGGTTGGGCCATCCACATGCAAGGGGGACTGACACCCTCCCAAGGCCTGGGCCAGGAACATTTTAAAACTCACCAGTGCAGTAAGAAGAAAGAGGATCCAGGTGTGCCCTCCCCTGCTGCTTCCAGTGTCAACATTCTGTTGTTCAGTTTTCCGGAACACGGAGGACAGCAAAAGCATGTCTTCTACCATGCCGCTGGGTCTTCTGAAGCCTCCTGGATGAAATCACTCCGCTTTCAAAAAGTGCTTTTTCCACGTGCCTTGACTTGGGGCCTAGGGCCCACTGGACAGCCAAGGGTGTGGCCATGTTCGGGGCCACAGTGGCTTGGGGTCCAGGATTGTGGCCTGTGGCAGGCATGGGTTCCACCCCTGTCACAAAGGAAAAAGGAGAAATCAGAACATCAGTGCACATCCCCTTAATTGCACTCACCATTTACTGCGTCATACATGCTTCAGCCTGCAGAGATGTTCACAGTGTCTTTTGGGATATTAGCCCCTCAGGGTTCTCTGCAGGGCACAAAAGCTGTGCAGGCATCAGAGATTTTCAGGCTATCAGAAGAGTCACGCTGCAAGGCGGATTCAGGGAAGATATAGAAATGGGGGCAAACTTATGAAAGTGGTGCTTGGAGCTCAGACAGGGACCCAAGAATGCCAGAAGCATTGAGGCCTGGACAGCAATGACAGGTGCACTGAGTAAGGCTGCGCCTAAGGCAGTGTTGAAGTTCACAGCTAACATGTATGAAGGAATTTTATTCCGATGAGAGACATGGAGTCCATACTGGGTACATACATTGGAGGTGAGTGCAGATGAGCACTGAGGGTGCCTGCAATGGATGGAAAGGAAACCAGTCCAGGGTGGCCAACTTCTGTGATTTTTGCAGCATTTTGGAGCAAAGTTGATCAAGAGAGACCAGGTCAAACTCAGAAAAGGCTGTGTTTCTTGGTTTACATCATTTCCTGAAAAAATTCTAGAACTCCCTCTGTTCATTATTCGCATAACTGTGGAGTAAACACATTTCCAAACATTCATCCAGCTATTGGACCCATGGGGAAACACACCCCCTGCCTCATGATCTCTTTCTACTCCTCTTCTGTTGAAGTGTTGCTCATCTTAGCGACAGATCTTCTCTTGACACACTTCTGAACCACATCCGTGGTCAACTGTCGACGTAATATATTCTCCCACGTACCTGTGGTCCCAGGAACAAGTCACAACTCTTGATATTTAAACTTTCTCATCTCTCTTGTCCCACCTTTCCCCCCATCTCAGTCTTTCCATGTATGATCACATTCCTCCATGAGGAAAACAAAAGGTTGATGCATGTGTAGTTACTTTGTTTCACCCTGACACCACCAGCATGTGCCACAGCTGCATCTTCCAGTGGCTCCACAATTCCCATCTCTTCTCTCCATCATCTCTTCCTCTCCATTTTAAACACTCACCTCAGTCACATGCAATAGCACTGTTCCTTAGATTGCCTGGCTTGCACCCAGTGGACATTTCCTCCTCAGGGATTTGCAAGCAGGGAATTCCAACATCAATTCATGGCCAGACATGGGTGCCTGGGGAATTTCTGTGATCTTTCTGTTTGTGAACATGCATACTGCTTCAGTAAACTCAAAGTGTAAGAAAAAATTTCTTATGAACACAATTTTCTTCTGGAAGGGTTGTGGTCAATCTGTGAGTGGCATTCTGTCATGAATTAAATCCATTTCAAAGGTTCCTCCTGCTAATGCCATTACATTGGCAATTAAGTCTTCACCATTTGGAAGACCCGGGCAAATAGTGAGATTCTCAGAACCTAAACCTTCAGTGACACCAGGTCTCTCTGCTCGGATTTCCTCCGAGATATCTGCAGAGCCTTTGGCCAGGCTCCATGGCCAAGGAGCAGAGTTGGCTTGTGGAAAACACACCTCCAGCTACACCTCCCTAGCTTGGATCCCAGCATCAAAATTAACAAGTGTAATAAATACACAGGAAAGTCAAATGAGCAATTGTGTTCCATCTTCGATTGAACGATGAGTAAGAACTAAGACAAATGATTATTACAGTTGGTGAATATTCCACATATATGCATATAGGAAAATCCTCTGTTTTGCCAGAATGAAAAGATTGCTCAAGTCACTCAAATGGAAACAGACACAAAAAAAGACAACCACTTAGTAGACTCGGTTTTTTACTGATCTCCCACATTTTTAAGGCAAACTCAACGGACTCACTGGCCTTGGGCCTTAATAAATATTGCACACAGGATACCGCATAGGCGTCACCAAAATGTAATGTTGCACACCGTGCCGACATATAGCAGTGGAGGGACCACTTGTTATGGGTCAAATTGTAAAGAATGAACAAGAAAATGGTAGTGTTACAAAGAGTCTTTAGGGCCACATTTTGATCGTTCAGCTCAAGGAATCCTTACCTGTGTAGAAGCAAACGCATGTGCACGTTTTCCCACACATTCACACACACTATATCTATGATTAAATCATTACCTATTTTGTAAAATGTCAAAATCGGTATGAATTTGAAATACTGTTTATTACAATCCCACATCTATGAATAGGAGGATATGAGTTTCTGTAAAATGTAAGGAGCAGTACATGCTCTCCATATTGATAATGCAATTCAAGCCTTCAACACACTTCTTGAAAACAAAGCTCAGGTGCCCTGGACACCGGTCTCTTTACGCTTCCCACAAAATACTTCCACCAACCTGCATGGCCTGTCCAACACTTCCGCACATTCCCCGACTTGGAGACACCCATCCCTACTTGGATACCAAGGGAAGGTACCAAGCACAAACTAAGACTCCCAGAAACATCATGCTACCCCTCAGTCTCTACCTCCTGCACCAACAATGAGTGCCTCTCTTTCTCTTCTTGAGGCTACCAATATCGCCTTTGAAACCAGCACATCTCCTGGCCTCCTCAGCCCTCTACTAGCTTCACTCACATACCCTCCCTCTACCTCTGGACAC
>PVKS010034897.1:0-20515 GCA_004027875.1 Aplodontia rufa
AGAAAGTGCTCTAAATCATTAGTAATCAGAGAAATGCAAATGAAAACCACATTAAAATATCACCTTACACCAGTCAGAATGGCAAAGATGAAGAAAATAAACAACAATAGATGCTGGAGGGGCTGTGGAGAGATAGGCACACTAACACACTGTTGGTGGAGCTGCAGACTGGTACAGCCCCTCTGGAAAGCAGTATGGACAATCCTTAAAAAATTAGGGATGACTCCACCATATGACCCTGCTATTCCACTCCTGGGTATCTTTCCAGGGGACTTAGAATCAGCACATTACAGTGACACAGCAATATCGATGCTCATAGCAGCACAATTTACTATTGCTAGGCTATGGAAACAACCCCAGTGTCCCTCACTGGAAGAATGGATCCCTTTGACTCTTTACAAGCTATGGTGCCAGAGCTGAGGACCTGCAACTAGAACTGCGTAGCCTGCAAAAGCTAAAATAGTCACTGACCATTTATAAATAAAAAATAAAATTAAGAAACTGTGCTGACTACTGCACCCCTCTAAATCATTTTTACTGATGAGGGAACTCAGTCTCTGATAAATGACATGCCTAAGTGAATAGCTGAACCTATTCATTAACCTTACCTTTACGAGATACATTTTCATTACCAGATTAAAAATTTGGTGAAAATAATATTTTAGATTATAAAACCAAATAAACAGCAAAACCACAAATGAAGATGTTTGGCATAAGACGTCTAAGTATTTGTGCTAACCTTAACCAAGATATAAATGTCATTGTTCTGAATTATGATAGTATCAGCGAGTAAAATTAACAGTCTGTATACACACATATACACATACATGCACAAATGCACACACACATACACGTGTAAGATTACAGATTTATTATCAGAGAATATCATTATTTTTAAATATAAATCATTAAAATACTGATAAAAAAAGTCTAAGTCTTACAGCAGAGTTCTAAGAGATGTTGAAAGCAGTAAGTGTCAAGGAAAATGCTTTTTAAATGGACCACATTGACCTCACAGGCTACTCTATTAAGATATGAACAGCTATAAAAAAAAATCCACTGGCAATGGAAGGGAAAATAAATAGTGTGTACCATCCTTCAGTGTTCATTCCATATCAGGGCACTGAAGAGCCATGGCAGAAAGTTCCTGAGAATCACTTCTTCAGTCAGTGTCTACTAATTTAGCAGACCCTGATTTTCAACAAGTTACTTAAGTCTAGATTTCTGGACAGGGAGTCATGAAAACTCCTCAGAAGTATCCTTAGTATCTATGCAGAGCTTCACTTAAGCTGGAAAGGTAAATGAAAGAGGACAGAGAAAAACACCCTACTATTAAGACAAAAAGTGAATGCAGTAGGTCTTTCAGACAAAGGATCTTTAGCGTAGATGTGGTAGCAGCAACATAATTGATGTTTTCCTAGGTTATCTGTGTAATACCACAACATGGACATTCCTGGAGTAGAAATAAAATGTCGCTGGCAGTATATCGGAGAAGCTCCTATTGGTAAACCATACACAACAAAAGGACTGAGGGGGCAGGAGAATAAAATGTTACAGCTGGACACTTAATAACTACTTGGTACAGATGATACATCCCCTGCTTCAAGTCACCAGACGCTTGGTCTACTCATGTTAGCTAAAGGTCATGTCATCCTTCGAGACAAGAAAGAGTTGGAAGAGAGGAAGAGTACAAGCTGGACAGAATTGGTCTGGACTAAAGATCAGAACAGAATATTAACCCCGACAAAGCCAAGGTAGAGAGATAATTATGCACAATATCGCACCATCTCATCCATAAGCCCAGGTGCGTGCCTGTAGAACACGAAACGTCCATCTGCCATCCCCCAATCTGGGCAGAGACATTTCCTTCTATGTCAGAGCCCCAGCTACCACAGGCCTCCTCCTGCAGTCATTTGAGACTGCCAAACGGAGGAAGCAGAATTACTCAGCCACCACTTCCCTGACATCCATCAGCTCCTCTGAGGATCCATCTCTTCTCCATGTTTCTACCAAGGATGCTAGTGGACGCACTAGGTACAACTGTTGTTCAAGTGCAGATTGTATCTTCCTTCCTTGGTCATTTCTGCTCTTTGGATCAAAAATAGAGTAAGTTGATTTCAACACACGATTACCTTGAATACTTCTCTTGAAGAAGGCCTTACAGCCCTCACAGGACCAGACTCCGTAGTGGTAGCCAGAGGCGTAGTCATTGCAGACTGCACAGTAGCGAGTCTCCTTGGCAGATTCTATGGCCAGGCTCCCCTTGTCACTGTTACTGGCCAATCTTTCTCTGCCGCTCTGGCGGCGATTATCTGAATTTGGCCTGGGTGGGTGGGAAGGAAAAGAAAAGGAGGAAAAAGCAGTGAGTCTATTGGCATCAGAAAAGCAAAATATGCATTCTCCTCTAAAGAACAGGAGGCTGGGGAGATGAGTAGATTCACTTTATTCTGACATTTCGAAATAAAGAATCATAATGTAAGCAAATCTTTTGTTACCTCTTGCTGTCTGTTGCCTGGAGCAAGAGGTGTTTGCCTATTGTATTAACCTTGAGGGAAAATTGTTGTTGCAAACTTGCTTAAGAAACAGGCTGCCTAGCCCAGAAAATATTACCCAGAAAAAAATGACAATATGAAATTAGCTGGTTTCTAATGAACTCCGTTTTCTCAAAACTCACAATCAGATTAGAACTGTTAAAGACTAATGCTCATTATGATCCCAAACCATAGGGAGCAGAAACAAAGCAAAGAAGAGCTGAAGCATTTGGAGTTCAGATTAACCGATGACAAATGTAGGACACACATCAGAAAGATAACAGGATGCATCTTTACGCTATTGCTACCAGGTAACCCTGGGTGTCGCTGTTTACGTTGACTCTATAACTTGAGGATGCTGTTCTTCAACATTCAGGCGTCCTCTTTAAGAGCATGTGGGACAAGAAGAGCAGAGGAACGCAGATGGTTACATCCACCTTTAATGATTTCATGGAAGAAGCAAATCCCATAAATGGAACTGACAATGAACAGAAAGCAAGCATGGTTCTAGGAGAAGCAAGCAGACAGGGAAGTGAAAAAGCTTTAAGCAAGCTTTGAGGGTGATCAGCAATGCCAAATGCAACAGAGAAGTCCAATCAAACAAGAACTGATAACGTGAATTTGAATTTGACTAAGAGGACTCTTAACAAGGAGATTGGGGGAAAGGGAGGAGGTTACAGCCAAAACCCAGTAGGTGGAGGAGTAGGCAGAATGTGCTAAGAGGAGTGAAGGCCATGCCCTGGAGGACTTGGAAAGCCTTCAGGGGATAGCTAAAGATTATAACACCTCCTAAAAGGATTTTTAGAGTGAAAGAGTTTGCAAAGGTCTTATGCAGACTAAAGGCAATAGGCCAGTGGGAACAATGTGAATGAAGGCACAAAGATAATCAAAGAATAAACTAAAGAAGGAAATTAGGGGCTGGAGTAGAGGCTCAGTGGTATCATGTGCAAGGACCCAGATTTGAACCGCAGCACCACACACAACTGTCAGAGCAATGAAAACCAGATGAAAATCTAAATTACAACTGATTCTCTCTTCTAAAAAAATAAAAAGAAGCAAACCAAAGGCATTGAGATTAAAGATATGAGTACAAGGAACCACCTGGCTGAAGATACCTGGAAGAAGACTGGAAGAAAGAGATGAAGAAATGCAGATAAGAGGAAGTTCATGCTTCTCGTCTGACCAGATATAGAAGCTGATATTACTTTGGCCCAGGATTTTCTAGGCATAAGATAACAAATACAGGTGGTGTAAGCGTATTGGAGGTACAGGGCCTGACTGCAGCACAGTATTGGCACTGTATGTATGCATGTACGTATGTAGTTGGCACTCAACGATACATCTAAATTAATAGAGTGTATGAAGGTGATTAGGGAATAGAGGCTGGCAGATGTTGTAAGGATAGATGGGGTAAAGGTTCCTATGAGATTTTTCACAATTAACCTAGGAAGAGACGTTAGTAAATTAGGAGAGAGCTCCCAGGGTCTTGTTATTAAGGAAGCTCCAGCTTCCTGCTTCCATTCACCACCCAAATTGCCAGTCATACCAACTTTCACCAATCCTCCCTCTACAGCCATTTTTCCTTGTAGCTCAGACTTTACAACCCTCCCCTGGCCTTCTCGCTCATTAATATTGTACATGATTTTGTGGTGGTGGTTCTCGAACTACATTTGCCATAAAATTCACAAAATATTGGCTCTCTGGGTTAAGTACATCTGACTTTGCCAACGTTTTGCATTCTGAATAACTTTGCTCTGAGGTTGGCAGTCTCAAATAGGATTTCTTTATTTTTTAATGATCCTTAGAGAGCACCGACTCGCAGTTCTTGATCCCAGTTCATATTCTGTTATCCATCTTTTTCCATCTCATCACTATGCTGCCGAGCTCCCCCCACCATCAAGCTCAGATCCTTTTACGGTTTGTTTACTAATATCTTATGCATGATTCAAGTTGGTAGGAAACAGCTGTGAATATTTAACTACAGAAATTCAGTGCCTTTGCAGGGTGGGAGTGGATAGTTAGCATGAAATGGACAGACTTAGTGTCTTAGAAATCTTCTTAGTTGTTCAGCCCAGGTACCTAGCTCAATATCTGACACAGAGCAAGCAATCAGTACAAGAATGTTGAATGAATGAATGAACTGTATGCGTGGGTAACAATTCGAAGACATCAAATACCCTCCCAGCAATCCCCATATAACAAAGTACACTTGACTCCCAAAACAAAACAGGTTTGAACTTTCAAGGGTCTATTTTTAGGTAGTTTTGGGAGGGGCATACAACATTTGAAAAAAAAATTCCACATGAGCATTGTAGCCAAGAACTATAGAAAAAAAAGTATGTCACACTTGCATGAAATATATTATACTTACTACTAAGTTATGTAAAAGTCCATTATAAAAAGTTAAAATGTATCCAAACTTAGGCACACAAATGCAAACTATACTTGTCACTATGTGTAATAGATAAATATAAACAAAGCTAAAAATGCCATATTAAACCAGAATTGCATGGAACTAACTGTACTGTACTGTATTGTTGTAATAATTTCATAACCACTTCCAATGTCTATGTAAAACACTCAGCATTGCATGTGGAGGTACAAAGAGATTTCTCGCGGTTCACGGGTAATTTTCATCACCTGTAACACATGTAGCATGCGAAGTGTGTGTTCAGGACTGTTTACGTTCTCAGTTAGGCTTCCAGTCAAAGGCAGGCTCCTAGGAGTTGGGTTTGGGGAAGTCAAAAGTTAATCTTGGAGTTTGATCAGCAGCGGGAGGGTAGAGCGGATCCACCCAGCCCTGAGCAGCCCCTCCCCTGGCCTTTTCACCACCTCCGAAGCTGCAAGGCCCAGACCCTGAGGGCGGCACCACGGACAGCGGCGGCGCAGGAGCCTGGCGCGGGCGGCCGCACATTGGCGGCACCTACCGGTGGGGACGCAGCCATCACAACCAAGGTTAGGGGACGGTCAAATGGGTCAGTGTAAGAAAGGAATATGGTTTCATTCACGGGAATGACACAGAGGAAGATCAATGCGTAGAGCAGATCGCCTCAAAGGAGAATGACCTGGATGCGCCTGGGCAAGGCTGGAGTTGGACGCCGTTGGAGGGTGATGGAGAGGAGCGCGGGGCAGCCAGAGGCGCGGGCGCCGGTGGAGCCACAATTCAAGACATTAAGTATGCGACAGACATAACCATTACAGATGCTGTCCAGGCAGAATTTCCAGAACAGAGAGAGTCGGGAAGGAGGGGAGACCTGAGCGCTTCTAAAGTCCACGCCCAACAACACTGGCCCTGGGAAGACACAGGTTCCCCTCTTAACACAGGTGGAGACCCCAGGTGGAGACCCCAGGAGTGTGGACCACAGTATCCCAACCCTCCTGTGCAGAGAGAAGCCATGCAGGGTGCTGACCCAGGGTGCAGGAGAACAAGGGAACCAGAAAGACGGAATGCACGTGGGGGCTGTAGACTTGGCTCCTCCAGGGTCAAAGGCAGTCTATGGAGGGCAGCAATCAGAAGAAGTGGAATCAAGAAGAGACCCAAGAGCAGAAGCCACTTCAACGTCAGAACCACAGCAGCCTCAATTACCCACAGTGGCTCCGGAAGCCCTAAGCCAACATGGCAAGGAGAGAAAAGCCACCCACCCACCAAGAGAGATCTGCTAAACCAACATCCATCCAACTACCATCTCTACCACCATCCTGCCATCCAACAGGAAGAAATGAACAGGAAATCCCCAAGATAGAAGAGATTCAACAGCTCAGTGCTTGCTGATTCCTGCTGTCCAGATAACTCAAGCTTGGTGTGCTGTCTGTACAGCATGGGGTTTTCACTACTTTCACCTAATCATATGTCTTTTGAGTAATGATAAGTTTGTTCTTTTATATTTTTAATCAATTTTTATTGAGTTTTTCACGTGGCTTTCGTTGCTCTGACACTTAGTTTTGTACGTGGGTGCTGGGGTTTGAATCCGTGTACTTGCGCATGCCAGGCAAGCGCCATAACCGCCGAGCCACAGCTCCAGCCCCAAGTTTGTCCTTTTAAAGAGCATAGTTTTTCTTTAAAAATTTTGGTGATATCTGGTCAAACTGAGATATTTTAAGAATTTTATTTTTAAAGTCAACAAATGGCAAACTCCTGGTAATAGAAGTCTTAAATAACTTTTTAAAGTTATACTTAGATTTTTAATTGAATGGGAGTTTGGCACCCCTAAACCCCACACAATTCAGGGGTTAACAGCACTGCATTTTTTAAAACCTGTGGTAAGATACACACAACTTAAAATTTGCCATCTTAACTGCCGTTAAGTGCGTGATTCAACAATGTTAAACGTATTCACATCATGTGCAACCAATCTTCAGAGATTTTCCATCTCACAAAACTGAAACTCTGCACCCATTAAGCTCCCAATTGCCCCCTTCCCTCATCCCCTGGCAGCCCCCATTCCATGTTCTGTTTCTAAGAATGTCACTATTCCAGATACCTCCCGTGAAGGGAATCATTCAGTATTTGCCTTTTTTGGGGGTGAGGAGTTCGGCTTATTTCACTTCGCATAGCGTCCTGAGGTCCATGGCGTGGTATATGTGTTGGAACTTCTTTTCTTTTTAGGACTTAACAGCATTCCATCATCATATTTTGATATCTATTTATCTGCCCAGAGACATATGTGTTGCTTCCTCCTTTTGGCTACTGTGAATAATACTGCCATAAACAAGGTGCGCAAACTTATCTTCAAGACCCAGCTTTTTATTATTTTATATATATATTTTAAAGATAGAGGGACAGTGAGATAGGGAAAGAGAATATCAAGTTTATTTAGTTTTTCATGTGGCCTTCATTGCTCTGACAATTAGTTGTGTATGTGGTGCTGGGGTTTGAACCTGTGTCCTTGCTCATGCCAGGCAAGCACCAAAACCACTGATCCACCCCTCAAACCCCTTATTATTTTATATTTATGCCCAGAAGTAGCATTCTTGGATCATGCAGAATTTCCATTTTTGCTTTTTTGAGGACCCCTCATACTGTTCTCCTTTGTGGTTGGACTGTTTATATTCCCACCAAGGCACAGGGTTCCAGTTTCTCCATGTCCTTGCCAACACTTGTTATTTGGCTTATTTGTTTTATAGGAGCCATCCTAACGAGTATAAAAGGAATGCTGCAATTTTTAAGTCACCTTTGGCCTGAATTCCTTCCTTACCAAACACCCCTAATCCCCACAGACTTGAAATAACTCAGCCCTGCTCTGCACTCTCTAACAGTTTTTTCTGCACTTCTTTTCTGCTAGTAGATACATTATCATTTCCTCTGATTCATTCTTGTCTTTGTTGATGTCTGCAAAGTTCCTTGTGTCTAATCCTTCTTTGTAATGCTAAGTGCTTACAGCATAATATTCCATCTAAAAGAGGAACTCAGTAAATATTAGAAACAAATTAATTCATAACTGAACCAATGAAGTGATCATTTTCACAATGTAAATGTTGTAGTAAATATTGGTTTTTAAGATTTTGATAAAAATTATAATAGGAGGGCTGGAGCCGTGCCTTGGAGGTTACAGCACTTGCCTGGCACACATGGTTTAAACCCCAGGACCACATACACATTCTCTCTCTAAGTCCCATTTCCCCAGAACTAGTATAGAAGTATACTGTCAGCAAAATGTCACTTAACTTTGAGATGACTCTGGATTACTGAATATCAACTGAAAACATAAGATATAAAATCCAAGGCTTACAAAAGAAAAGGGAGGGATTATACCATACTTCCTATTCATAAGGTAACTTTTTAGCCAACCCAGAAATGCATAATTTTATATTGCCAATGAAATGTTGTATGAAAACTCCCAAAACATCATGAAAAAGAGAATCAGCCAAATCAGGCTAAGAGTGAGGTGAGCCCCTCCCATGGGCTGAAAGCCCTGTGGGACAATGCAGTAGTATTCAAGTTGTGTCTAGACACACAGTGGTGTCCTCTGAATGCAGATCTCAGCTTGATCATCTGCAATGGAAAGAAACGAAGTGGAAGAGTGGTGTCTGGGCTCAGATCTGGCTACAGGGGTGCATCAGGCACCAGCCTGGGATTATCTAGTTACCTGTAGTTGCATCAACCCCAACAGGTGGACCTAGTTGCTGATCCCAGTCTTGTCTCGTCTCGTCTCTTCTTGCTGTGTTCTGCCAGGCTCTAGATCCCAGCACCTGCCATAGACCTGGCATTATTAACCTCACACCTCCTCAGTAGGAACTGACTACCCCATGTTAAATCAATGCTTCTTTCTCTCCCTCAGCCTCAGAGGAACTTTGAGTTCCTCTATTTTCATAGGACTAAAATTTCACTTTCAGACTGTTCAGGCTTTGCCTTCCTAATAGGAGGCTTCACGAATCCTAACGAGCTCTTATCCCTGGATTATAAATGAAGGGTGCATTCACTGCTCAGCAAATCGCTGAAACACCTCCTTCCTTGAAAAGTTCTTCTGCCCTTCTCACTGTACTGCAACCCAACCTTTATGGCTTCTCATCTTGGGAACTTTCTCATAAGACTCAGGTAAGGAGTTGACAGGTTGGCTAAGCTACATATAAAGAAACATTTTTCAGTTTTACCAACACCTTTAAGGACTATCTGGAAAGAAGTGGGAGGGAAGCTTAAGGGTTAAATGCACAGTGACTTCACATGTTATAGCTGAAAAGAATACAAGTGATCAAGGAACAAAATAAAGTCAGAGAAAGGGTGGCCAGGAGCGTGAGAGACCATGATTTAAAAAAAAAAAAGGCAGTGACTCGTTCACCTATGGAAACTGTAAACTCAACTGCTTTGATTTAGCTCAATTTTCATTTTATCAATTGATTACTAAATATTTCCAAAGGCATGCCCCACTGATACTACATGCTTAATATAATTAAAAGAGAGATCTAAAGACATTCACGTTGGATGCAAAGAGCAGACTCATTTGGACCAAGTATAAAAACAGCACAATAAACGAAATATTAGCCAAGAAGATTTTTATTATTAATCAAAGGAAAAATTTTGAAACTCAGTGTAACCAACTACTGTTGCTTTTCCAACCACAAATAATGGTACCAGCTATCCAACAGCATTATTCTCAGGATTAGCCAAGCACTTTTTAAAATTCTGAAAGCCTTGGTTTCTAGAGGAAATATTTTTACGAAGCTAAAATAAAAGACTAACAGATGTCCACTCCCTAGAAATGTGGTTTAATTAAGTGCTAGTGAAATAACTTCATAATTTTTCCTCACCAAATAAGTCCCCAAAGTTATGCACACTCAAAATTCCTCAAAATTTCCCTTCATGATTATTACCACAAGATCCAGTCCTCTACTGGGGTGATTACTGATGGATGTATGCCCCCTAGTAAACAGTAAACTCCACGAAGACAAGAATCATGTCTCATTCACTCCTGATTTTAACTGACACACAGTAGGTCCTTGCAAGATTTTTGCAATATGAACCTCCCACATCTAACCCACCCACATTTAGTCAATCATTTCTTCCAAACACTCTGCCAACCCTTTTCTCCATTCCTTGTTCTCATTTTTTAAGGGAGAGAGAAAGAGAATATCAATTTTATTTATTCATCTGATTTTTGTTTCTCCAACACTTAGTTGTGTATGTGGTGCTGGGGTTTGAACCCTGGTCCTTGAACATGCCAGGCAAGTGCTTCAACCACTGAGCCACCACCCCAGCCCCAATTGAGAGATCTATAATACTCCACGTTTGAATTAATTATCCACTTCCTACTTTTCTCAAACTAACCCTGTGTGCCACTGCCCAAAGGATTGTCATAAAATACAACATTCATTTCTTAATAACTTCTCATTGCATACATGTAAGATTATTATTTTGCAGGGAGGGATCATGGACAGTTTGAGAATACTGAAAGCTCTAAAACCTTTTTTTTCTAGAAAATACACATAAACGAAACTCTTAAACTTCTTCCTATAGTTTTAGGGAAGTTATAAACCAGAAAAACTCAAGTTTTAAAGAAGAAATTATCAGGAGGCTGTACCGGTAGCTCTGCAGTTATGGTGCTTGCCTGGCACACATGAGTACGCGGGTTCAAACCCCAGCACCACGTACACATCAAAGTGTCAGAGCAATGAAAGCCACATGAAAAACTAAATAAAACTGATTCTCTCTCTCTCTCTCTCTCTCTCACTGTCCCTCTCTCTTTAAAAAAATATATATAAAATTAAGTTCAAATTCTTGAATTCCCAAACAATATTTTTTCTCTCTGTAGTTCCCTAAGCAAACTTTGATGAAATTCAGCTTCTAAAATTGCTCCCTGGGCTGGGGCAGTGGCTCAGTGGTTACAATGCTTGCCTGGCACGTGCAGGAATGCAAATTCTAATCCCAGCATCACAATGAAGGGTCAGAGCAACGAAAACCACATGAAAAACTAAATAAAATTTGATTCTCTCTTTCTCTCACTGTCCCTCTTTCTTTGAAAAAAACATAATAAATTTCTCCTACCATGTGCTCTCACACTCTACTTCCTGTCACCTACACATATCTCAGCCCTAGAAATCTAAGCTTTAGTTCCACACCATCCATAGACTTAGCCTAGTACTGCAGCCCACACTAGTTCAAGTTGAAATCCCTACAGGATTGAGCATCATCACAACGTCTCTGCACACCTAGTTAGACGTGGACTTCGACCTCTGGCCACTCTTCCCTCCTCTGCATTATTTTGTTCCTCCACAGGGCTCCTAAGTGGTCTGCTCCTTAGGGCTCACCCTCAGCCCTTTGCCATTCTCAGCTGACCCCTGTTCCCACACCCAAATAGCTCCCATCTATCCTCCTGTCTCAGCTCAGTTAGTTTCCTTGAGGGACCTTGGCCGATCCACCAGACTATTTTATACAAACCCTGGAGTCATCCTCTTGCCATGGCAGATGCACTACCCAACTCCAAACCCTTGGCATGATCCTCCTGCCCCACACACACTCCAAGAAGAAAACGAAAGTCCTTTCAGTGGCCTGGAAGGCCCAGCTGCCTACTATGCATGCCTTCCCTTGCTCACCCACTTCCAGGTGCTATCAGGGTTGCTGCTGGACAAGGTGACCCCACATCCCATGCCTGGTTCCTCCTCCCTTCTCCTCCTGGCCTTGATCCCCAGCCCCTCCATGCCCAGCCCTGCATGCCCAGCCCCTCCATGCCCAGCTCCTCCATGCCCAGCCCCTCCATGCCCAGCTCCTCCATGCCCAGCCCCTCCATGCCCAGCTCCTTCTCCCTTCTCCTCCAGGCCTTGCAACCTCACTCAGTGCAGCTTCGCTCCTCTTCCCTGAACCACTTTGCTGATCATTCTAGAGAGAGCTCCCTCTTCCTTTGTCTGCTCTTACACTGGTTTGTTGTTTTTACAGCATTTAACACCATCCAACATCAAACCTCCTGCGATAGTTTGGATGTGAGGTGTCCCCCAAAGCTTATGCTGATGCAGCCCCTCTTCGTCTGAATGGACTGAACAGTGGTAACCGTAGGCAGGCAGGACATGCCCGGAGAGGGCTGGTCACTGGGAGCACAGCCTGAAAGGGTGCATCTTCTCCACAGCCCTTACCCTTCCTCTACTTCCTGGCCCCGTGAATGGAGGGGCGCTCCTCTCCCATGCCCTTCCACCATGATGTGCTGCCTCGCCTTGGACCAGGGCATGGACTCAGCAAACCATGAATTAAACCTCCGAAACTGTGAGCTCGAAATAAACTAGCCCTCCTCTGAGTTGTGCTTGTCAAGTGTTTTGACCACAGTGACTGCACACCTGCACTGAATATGTTTATTTATTGTCTGTCTTCCCCTCTCCTCCCCCCCCCCTCCTCCAGCACTTTGAGAGAACCTAGCACAGAAGTAACTGAGGGATGGAAACGAGCAGCAACGAATGACGGGCGCAATGGACCCACACTTTGCTGTCTTCTGCTTAGTTATGCATCTTGTCCTTTGCACCAGTTCTACCATGCCTGGGACTGTGGCTCCTCATTTGTCAAGGGCCACCAGATCATTGTTTGTGTGTGACAAACAGGTAAGTTACTAATTTATCATCTGAATGAGTGGAGGGTCATGGAGTCTTCTTCCAGGCCTCCCCAACCCCATGTCACGTCCCCGCATCACAAACCTGTCCTACATTCTGGAGCAAGAGGGAGGGTTCCACCATGCAAAATGGACCCCTGTTCAAAATCCTCCCTGTGTCCTTGTCATTTCCTGTAAGGCTTTTTAACCTCCTCTAGCTGAGGAAGCCTAGAAAAATCCTCTTATTTAAAGACACACAGATTTTATTTATAATCTTAAGGTTCTCACAGGCCTCCTGAGGTCCATGGACGTCTCCCCAAAAGACTTCAGACTAAAACCTGCTGATCCGTGGGATACAGACAGGCACTTTAGCATCCACCCATCATGACCTGGCTACTCTGCCTCTCTAGCCCTACCCTCGCCCCTGCAGGGATTAATTGTATGCATTATCCTTCCCTAACTAAGCTAGTATGGCTCTGGCCTTCGCCCACACAGTTTCCTATTTTAGCCCAAAGGCACAAAGCTCCTGAGTGAAAGTCCCTCCTTTTTCAGTACAGCCACTGACTCTCTCAACAGAATGAACCTGCGCTGACCGAGGACCAAACACATCACTATTCCAGAGTCTTTACCATTGTCATCTGTGAGTCTCCAGGAAGGAGACCCTACTACAGTCACAGCTGTGTCCCAGTTTCCAACACAGTATGACAAACAGCAAGCGTTTTGATAGATGGTTGTGCACTGAGTAAAATTCTATGTTCAGTATTTTGTGTCTTGCTTTCCCTCCAGGGGCATCAAGCTTCTCAAGACTGCAGATGCTGTATTTGAACTATTTGTATCACCTGCATTTTTTTACACATAGAAAGCGACCAACAAATGCTTACTGAATAAACTAATCAATAAAGAATTAGGAATAACCTGCAAGAGGCAAAACCGTGTTGCTATAACAGAATGATGGATGGACGGAGGCAACAAGAAACCAATTCTAAATGCTGGTCTGTGTGGCAACAAACAAATCAATCTAAGCATGGTTTCTCGAAAGTTCTCTCTGTAGAGCGGAGCTATCCACGAGAAAGGCACGAGCTGCAGGTGCTTCGCGGCTGTGACCAGAGCATGTCTGGAGTATAGTTCTAATTCCTCTACAATTTTGTATTTAGATTTCATGTAATCTCTATTTTTCGGGAACTAAATGAATGCTTTTAGAAGAATGGCCATGAATGGACTCTGTCTAAACTGGCGGAACTTGGAAATGAAAATCCTGAGCCTCATTTTTAGAAAATGTTGAGTTCGTCCTGGGCCAGGTCTAGGCAGCTCCATAAACCACATGGCAGTTACATTCTGAGAGGGGCAAGTTGTAAATTATTTTCTGCATGACAAAATAGGTCCTTTCAACCTTTTAGAAATTCTTCTAGCTCCTTTACACTGTTTATCTGAAAACAGTATGTATCTATCTCTTGCTTCATGTTATCACTTTAATGGATTTAATTTACATTTTATTTATTGTGTTTTTTAGTTAATATGGAGAGGCAGAAAATGTTCTTCCCTAAAAGGAACAAAAGAAAACTCCCCCACCACATATACACATGCACACAAAGACTAGTGATAAAAGCAGGCCTTCCCTGAAATTGTCAAAGGGGAAAGTGACGGCTTCAACTCCAGCTTCTGCCCAATTTCCAGATGACTCCCCAGACTTCTAAGAAACTCAACCTGACTCTTGGTCCAATAAGACAAAAAGCTGACCCAACAGGCAAACGAGTGTTCACACTAGATGGCAGCTGAGGCAGGCCCTATTTTAAGAGCTTTACAAGTATTCTTGTCATGGTCCTTAAAACTGCATTAATCAGAGCTACTAAAACCCCAGTTGTCTCAGAAATGAGGCCGCCCAGGTGCACACAGATTAGGTAACTCATCAAGGTCAGTTAGGAAACTCTGGAATGAGAGCCCCAGCAATCTGACCCTGAAGCCCAGGCTCCTCAGTCCTTGGGGGCTCCATTGTGAGCCAAAAGGCAAAGTGCATCTGGGAACAAAGTCATTGCCTCAGATCTCATCCCTGCACTCGTAAATCCTGTCAGAAAGCACTGCAGTTGTTTATTACAGGGCCAATAATATTTTTTGAAGGAAAAAATACTAGTTTAACTTCTAGGAGAAAGGTTGCAAACTCTGCTGAGTTCCGTCATCATGGAGTTAATGGAACTCATTCGTCCCACCAGATGCCTTGATGAAATTTAAAAATTTCCTAAAATTGCAATTGCAGGAAAGATCTATATTAACTTTAAAACAAAAGGAAAATTATGTGTCCTTAATGCTCGTATAGAAAAGTTCTGAAATTCCTTATGCACAAAGAACATTAGCATTCACCATTCAAGAGGGAAGGCGCTCTGTAAAATGTCAAGAGGTTTTTCCCACTCACTTAAGAAAAATGTCTCCATCCCAAAATACAAGCAAGTGTTGATTTTCCACACTAATGGGAAACAAAAATAGCCAGTTTAAAGTTCCCTAAAAACCCCATTTAGTCAATATCTTTTTATCTTCTCTGAGTTACTAATGTGTAACCAAATGACCCAATTTGAGCCTCATCACATCTCCTTTCTTTGTTCACTCCAATCTGTTACAAGTGCTAATGAATGACAGGGAGGTCTAAGAGCCCCGAAGATGCAAAGAACCAAGGTACACAGGTGACACAGAAAGAGGTCAAGAGGGAGCGAGCTGCAGCTGGATTCCACACCTTCTGTTAAAAAAAATTTACAAAAAAAAAAAAAAGAGCTCTGATTTCCAGTCTAACTTCTGCAGAAAATGTGACACTAAATCCAGAGAACAGTAAATTTACTTACATGCAGAAACGCTTTCATTGATTCAATAGCATCGAGAGAACAACTACCTATGGCCAGCCAGGCAGTGCAGCAGGAAGAAGGACAGACAAAAAAAATACGTGGAGGAAAGTGGGGGAGCCGGTGTGGAGGGGTGCGGAAAGAAGACAGTCAGGCTGGGCTCTGTCGTGGGAAGCAGATGACTGGAAGAGGAAGGTGGGCCCTTGGGGAAACACACTGCAGGCAAGAGTCCTAGACCCACTAGCACTCAAACACAGAATACCAAGGACCCAGAACAACCCTGGTTAAGCACTGGCCTCTGGCTTGCTTATGACTGTTACCTATAAATCATTTCATTTACGATCCCATCCAAGAGATAAGAGCAATATGTCATCGCGTAAAAATCCCACACAAACATGTCCAGAATTGCCAATGGAAATTTTTGCCTACAAAAATGATTTGGGAAGCTGCATGTCATCAGGGATCACATTACTGAAAGTGTAATAAACTTGAAGATGAAATATGGAAGGCAGATATTGTAGTGAAAAAGTGCTAGGCTCAGTCAGAACTCCTGAGTTCTAGACAAGGTGCTGCCAATAACAGCTTCGTGGCCTAAGCGAATGGCCCGAACTCTCCAGATCTCAGTTTTTGCACTCACAAAATGAGCAATCGGTCACTGTGCTTCCTGAATTCTTTTCTGGCGCTACAATTTGAGACCATGATTCTATCCCATGGGTCTGACCACAGTAACATCTGTAGTCAACCAGAATTGCTTCAATGGGTCTCATGAGAATAAAGCCCATTACTCAGAACTCTTTTCCTAAGATTAACAAAATGCATCAACCTCAATTTGGGATGAGGCGGTAGTACCACAGCTGAGTCTTTTTGGAGCTGCCATGGCCAATTAATGACAACAAGCAGCCACCCCAGCATAAGCAGCTGTCAGTCACAGCCACTGGATTTCTGGGTTTTTTTAATTTTTATTCGATAAGCACAGTCTTACAATTAGGAGGGGCTCATCATCAAACAATCAAGAACAAAAGCGTAATGACAGAACAAGCCAATACTGGTGCCAGACCATGGTTTCCCTCCTTTGGGTTCCCCATGGTTCCATGTTTCACTTTACTTAAGCCCTAAATTAATCGGACTTCTCATGGAAGTCGGAGGTTCCCTTCAGATTAGATTCACCCATACTATCTCCCTCTGGTCACCTTGATGTCCTTCCTGTTCCCTTCCTCCTCCCTGCCCCCCTCCCTACATACCCCAGGAATCTAGGCAAGGTTCCCCATGATCATGTAAAAATTCATACATGCTAAGGTTATTATTAACTTAGCCATCTATAATACTGTTTCCACTTGTATTCTAGCTTCCACAAATGAGAGCAAACATTCAGCCTTTGAGTCTCTGAGTTTGGGATACCTCACTTAGCAAAATTTTTTTCCATCTCCAGCCATTTGGCTGCAAATGCCATAATATCGTCTTCTCTAATAGCCGAGTAGAATTCCATTGTATATATGTACCAAAGTTTTTGAATCCACTCATCAAGTGAGGGGCATCTGGGTTGGTTCCATAATTGAGCTATAGTAAATTGAGCAGCTATAAACATTGATGAAGCTGTATCTCTATAGTAAGCCGATTCTAGCTCTTTTGGGAAGATACCCAGGAGTGGGATAGCTGAGTCAACAGCCACCGGATTTCTAACTGTCCATATGGCCTTCCCTCAAAGCTGTCATTCTTATAATATAAGCCAAGAGAAAACAGGAAAAAAGAGAAAGAGCAATGGTGAAACAAAGAAAAGGGGAGATGCGGTTGTATATAGGATGTGTTCCTAATTCAATGAGCTCTATCAGCGATGTTTGAGAGCCAAACTTGAATACAAGAAAAAAGAAAGAGCTGAGACACTGAAGGCAAAGTAAGCTAGTCAACTATCTGGCATTGCCCAATTAATGCACGTGACCGGAAGGAGTTCCAAAGCACGTGAATGATCTAGAAGAGGAGACAATTTGGATATGGTACAAAGTGGACGAGGTTCTTGTGCACAGAACAACTTCAGTGGGGCAAGTCCAAACCTTTCAACATAATCACAGAACAGAAACGTTGACACCTCTGGATGGGTGTTAAGATGATCTTAAACATGAAAGTTAAAACTAAACCTGTCAAGAGACTCTTCTTTAGTTTTCCTTTCCATTCTACAGAAAACAAGCTCAAAGGACAACTATTCTGTTGCTACCGAAACAACAAAGATAAACAGCCTTTCTTACCTCTAATAGGACATAGGGGAGCTCTCCATGGAACAGTGAGGACATTTGCAGATGGTGTCATCTGGAGACCCTGGGAATGTGCAGGAATAGGCAAGGTGCACAGTCATGGACCTCATGGCAAAAGCCTGGGTGGACAGGTCCGAGGTGCTCTGCAAGGGCAGCAACCTTATAACTTGGCTGGAGTCTTGGACTTCGGACATTGTACTATTATCTTTGACTTAGAGCAACATCTACAAAGTGCTTTCTGGAACACTTCGACCTTTCCCAAGGCTCGTGGCCTCATTCCCCTTGACCCTCTTGGCCTGTCCTATGAGTCCAGCAATCCATTCATTCTATGCCATCCCTCACGCCTCCGTGCTTTGACTCAAGCTGTCTACTCCTGAGAATATCCTTCTCCAGCCCTGAGAGGAGAAATCCCAACACATTCAGGTCCAACTTCATCCTATTGCCCCTCCACCCTGCCTCCACTTCCTCTTGGTCCCCTTCACACTGCCTGACGAAGCACATACACAGTTTTCCAACCTGCTAGACTGTGGAATCCTATGTAAGAGGCAGCCAAGAAATCTTTTTTAAATTTATTTAAATTGAATTCCAATCTAGTGAATTACACGGAATGAGTTCCATGACACTCCTTTAAATAATTCAAAATATCTCAAGTGCCCATTGCCTGCCTAAAGTTCCCACAGGCAAGGGAAAAAAAAACAGAGTACAAGGAATTCCGAGTTTGGATAACTCACAACCAGTTTACCCAGATTTTCTAAACCACTCTCTAAGGAACTTTAAAAAAAGTTACTCAATATGTAAGCAACTCTGTGTCATCTTCTTCCTTTCTTAAAAATAAGAATTCTAGCATTTTCTCTAGTGGGAGAGATGATGGCACTGGATAGAAATTTATGAAAAGAAATTTAAAAATTAGAGAGCTGGTGCCTGAAATTAATCTTTAAAACATCTTGAGGTATATATTTGGTAGTCTTTCAATGTACTTCTCTGAAAGGAATCTTAGTTACTGCCCGATCCTTGAGTCTTCTCTCCCATACTACATCAAACTTTGCAGGAAATCTCATCAGTTCCATCTCCAATTAAAATTCTTGATATTTAAAGAAATAATATTAATTTTTAATGTAATGGTATTATAGCTATGTTTTCTAAATAGTCCTTACTCTCCAGAAGTATATAAAGAAATATTTAAATAAAACAACTGTTGAAGCTGGGTGAGGTCACTGTGCTTTGCCATTTCTGTAAAGATCTGATCACTTTCACAATAAAAAGTCAGATCAGGTCATTCCTCTCTTTGAAACCCTCTGTTTCACCTGGAGTAAAAGCCAGAGTCCTGGTGATGGTCCTCAGTGGCCCCTGGTCTGCATCTCCATGTTCCTCTCCTTATGTCCAACCTTCACCCACTCTAGCCATACTAGCCTTCTGCCTAACATGCCAGGCATGCTCCTGCCTCAGGGAGCTGCTGTGCTCTCAACTTCAGTCGTTTTTCACTGGGGTCTCCTCCTGGTTCCATTCCCTCCCCTACTTCAGATCTTCATTTAAATGTCACCTTTGCAATTAAAAATTTTTTAAAAAACCTTCTTGCAATAGAACCTGTAATGATTTGTTTGATTTGCTAGCTGATCTACTCCCAAGGCCTAGAACAGTGCCTGGCATAGAGTAATTCAATAAATACTTGCTAAATGCATGAATGAGCAAACTGAGTCAGCCACCCAGTGAACCAAGCTGGAGGTTTTGACAATGTCGATTGAAGAGCACGTCAGACAGGCTACATCAGTCACTGTAAACCAGACTGCCCGTGACTTCAATTACTCTTTATGAGCAACAAGAACAAGGATCTAACATAATGCCTAAGGAGGTCAACGAAGTTAACACAGCAAAGTTTTCTAGAGCCTCACCAGCAGGTGAAAAGCCACATAAAGTCCCTGGCTACTGTCTGGAAACACCGGTGCTGCAGGCCCTAGTGCAAACTGGCCATTCTACCCTTGCCTTGGGAGACCTTTCCAGACAGCATCCTCCGATGGTCTGGACTAGATAGTGGAATCAGAAGCAGAGTGATTCCCTATAGAAGGGCACAGATTCCCAGGATCCACCTCATTCATTCTGTCTTCCTGTAAGACTTGGCCTTCTGCAGATGAAATTCAGCCCCATATCTTTATTACTCTGACAAGTGGTATGTATAATTCCTTATATTTAGCTCACATTCTTCCTGGTTCTCCTGCTATATAGTTCTATAAGAATACTATGCAGGCAAACAAACCCGCCAAACAGCTTTCAATTCACTGCTGTCCCCATCTCAGTGCCCTGCTCAACCTGGCTCACACCCTGTTGGGGTAAATCACTCGTCGGTTAGCCAACGCCTTGGCTGCCACCAGCTAACGCGACAAGTTTCCTAAGCACCTGAGAAGCCTGGAGGGCACACTTCTACCCTTGCACCAACTCTGGCCTGCAGCTGTACCCTGGAATCTGACTCCGGGAGTTCTTGAACATCTTTGGATCAGCACTGAACAAAAGGAAGAAGTGGAGGTGGACACAGATGGGAACTAGGAAAGACTTGCTACCTGTTTTGCATAGATTTTAACCAATGGTTCTGGTGCTTAGTTTCAATGCCTGTTTTATATGGAGTATAACCAATGATGTAGGTGCTTTTCTCAGTCCCTGTTTTACATGGATCTTAATAAAGGCTCTTCCCCAAACCAATATAAACCCTGGCCTAACACACAGAAGATGGGATCCTACTTCCAGGTACCCCTCTGCACTGTGGAGACTCTACTTCTCCTTCCTTAAATAAATCCTACTCCTTTTACTCTTCCCTTCAAAAAAAGAAGAAGAAGAAGAAGAGGAGGAGGAAGAAGAAGAAGAAGAAGAAGAAGAAGAAGAAGAAGAAGAAGAAGAAGAAGAAGAAGAAGAAGGAGAAG